>WNWK01001790.1:82500-167500 GCA_009830355.1 Cherax destructor
AACCACTATGATAGAACAGGATGCTAAACCACGATGATAGAACATGATGCTAAACCACTATGATAGAACAGGGTGCTAAACCACGATGATAGAACATGATGCTAAACCACGATGATAGAAAAGGATGCTAAACCACTATGATAGAACAGGATGCTAAACCACGATGATAGAACATGATGCTAAACCACTATGATAGAACAGGGTGCTAAACCACTATGATAGAACAGGATGCTAAACCACTATGATAGAACAGGATGCTAAACCACTATGATAGAACAGGATGCTAAACCACTATGATAGAACAGGGTGCTAAACCACTATGATAGAACAGGATGCTAAACCACTATGATAGAACAGGATGCTAAACCACGATGATAGAACATGATGCTAAACCACTATGATAGAACAGGTTGCTAAACCACTATGATAGAACAGGGTGATAAACCACTATGATAGAACAGGATGCTAAACCACTATGATAGAACAGGGTGCTAAACCACTATGATAGAACAGGGTGCTAAACCACTATGATAGAACAGGATGCTAAACCACTATGATAGAACAGGGTGCTAAACCACTATGATAGAACAGGGTGCTAAACCACTATGATAGAACAGGATGCTAAACCACTATGATAGAACAGGATGCTAAACCACTATGATAGAACAGGATGCTAAACCACTATGATAGAACAGGGTGCTAAACCACTATGATAGAACAGGGTGATAAACCACTATGATAGAACAGGGTGCTAAACCACTATGACACAACAGGTTGATAAACCACTATGATAGAACAGGGTGATAAACCACTATGATAGAACAGGGTGCTAAACCACTATGATAGAACAGGGTGTTAAACCACTATGACACAACAGGTTGATAAACCACTATGATAGAACAGGGTGCTAAACCACTATGACACAACAGGTTGAAAAACCACTATGATAGAACAGGATGCTAAACCACTATGACAGAACAGGGTGATAAACCACTATGATAGAACAGGATGCTAAACCACTATGACACAACAGGTTGAAAAACCACTATGATAGAACAGGGTGATAAACCACTATGACAGAACAGGATGCTAAACCACTATGATAGAACAGGGTGCTAAACCACTATGACACAACAGGTTGCTAAACCACTATGATAGAACAGGTTGCTAAACCACTATGATAGAACAGGGTGATAAACCACTATGATAGAACAGGATGCTAAACCACTATGATAGAACAGGATGCTAAACCACTATGATAGAACAGGGTGCTAAACCACTATGACACAACAGGTTGATAAACCACTATGATAGAACAGGATGCTAAACCACTATGATAGAACAGGATGCTAAACCACTATGATAGAACAGGATGCTAAACCACTTTGATAGAACAGGGTGCTAAACCACTATGATAGAACAGGATGCTAAACCACTTTGATAGAACAGGGTGCTAAACCACGATGATAGAACAGGGTGCTAAACCACGATGATAGAACAGGATGCTAAACCACTGATAGAACAGGATGCTAAACCACGATGATAGAACAGGATGCTAAACCACTATGATAGAACACGATGCTAAACCACTATGATAGAACAGGGTGCTAAACCACTATGACACAACAGGATGCTAAACCACTATAATAGAAAAGGATGCTAAACCACTATGACAGAACTGTGAAAGCGTTTAAGGAAAACCAAAATGCAGATGTGATATACACAAATTTTTCTAAAGGGGTTTGACAAATGCGATCAGGGGGGGGGGCTGCATACAAAATGAAAATCATAGGGAGTACTGGATAAGTGTCTCCATCAGATGCCAGATCAACCAGACTGTGATGGATATGTGGGGCAGCGAACCGCCAGCAGCAACAGCCTGGTTGACCTGGCAAACACCACACGAGCCTGGTCCATGGCCGGGCTCCGAGAGTAGTCAAACTCTCGAAACTCTTCAAAGGCATATCAAAGGTGTAATGAAACAATGTTAGGCAGGAACAAAAGCCACTAAGATGAGGCCTGGTCTGAGACCGGGCCGCGGGGGCGTTGACCCCTGAAACCCTCTCCAGGTATACAAGTAGTGTATTTGTGGCACAGCTGAAGGAGTGGCACTGCCCAGTACACTGCCATCTCGTGGGGCAACAAATATATTACCAAGTATTTTCGTATAGGTTTCCAGAACATCCATGACGCTATGGACTGCAGACAGCCATGACGCTATGCACTGCAGACAGCCATGACGCTATGCACTGCAGACAGCCATGACGCTATGCACTGCAGACAGCCATGACGCTATGCACTGCAGACAGCCATGACGCTATGCACTGCAGACAGCCATGACGCTATGCACTGCAGACAGCCATGACGCTATGCACTGCAGACAGCCATGACGCTATGCACTGCAGACAGCTATGACGCTATGCACTGCAGACAGCCATGACGCTATGCACTGCAGACAGCCATGACGCTATGCACTGCAGACAGCTATGACGCTATGCACTGCAGACAGCCATGACGCTATGCACTGCAGACAGCCATGACGCTATGCACTGCAGACAGCCATGACGCTATGCACTGCAGACAGCCATGACGCTATGCACTGCAGACAGCCATGACGCTATGCACTGCAGACAGCCATGACGCTATGCACTGCAGACAGCCATGACGCTATGCACTGCAGACAGCCATGACGCTATGCACTGCAGACAGCCATGACGCTATGCACTGCAGACAGCCATGACGCTATGCACTGCAGACAGCCATGACGCTATGCACTGCAGACAGCTATGACGCTATGGACTGCAAACAGCCATGACGCTATGCACTGCAGACAGCCATGACGCTATGGACTGCAGACAGCCATGACGCTATGCACTGCAGACAGCCATGACGCTATGGACTGCAGACAGCCATGACGCTATGCACTGCAGACAGCCTTGCTGACACAATATGATAACTGTATACAATACCCACAAGTCTATAAGACACATGTGTAACAGGTAACTTTATTCAGAAACGATACGCCTACACACAAGGCTTCTTCAGTCAAGCACAGAGGAAGCAACACAAATACTAGATATAAAGACTGATACCTTTACCTTTGATATACCTTTGAAGAGTTTCGAGAGTTTATCTACTCTCTGAGCCCGGCCATGGGCCAGGCTCGTCTGGTGCTTGCCTGGTCAACCAGGCTGTTGCTGCTGGAGGCCCGCTGCTCCACATATCCATCACAGCCTGGTTGATCTGGCACCTGGTGAAGATACTTGTCCAGTTTCCTCTTGAAGGTTTCTACACTGGTTCCAGCAGTGTTTCTGGTATCTTGTGGTAAGATGTTGAATAGTCTGGGACCCAACATGTTACCTAATCGGTCCATTACATGCGAGACTCTTAAGAGAGGATGGTAGTACTCTGGTGGATGGTTGTTGTCTACCAGTGTACCACTACCTGCATGTAGGTAGAAAGGCACCTTGGAGAAAGTCAGTGGTGGCTGCTGGGATGACTTTGTGGTGAGGATCCTGCACTCAAGTACCAACTCACCACCAAACATAATGCACTCACTCTTGCGCTCTCTCTCATAAATATATATATATATATATATATATATATATATATATATATATATATATATATATATATATATATATATATATATATATATACACATATATATATATATATATATATATATATATATATATATATATATATATATATATATATATATATATATATATATATATATGCAAAAAGATCACAGTAATCAGGTGATATCAAAATATGCAAGACAACCACTATGAAAAATAGAGGAATTCCAAGCGCTTTCGTGACTACTCACATTATCAAGGAACCATCAGTTCCTTGATAATGTGAGTAGTCACGAAGCGCTTGAATTCCTCTATTTTTCATAGTGGTTGTCTTGATATATATATATATATATATATATATATATATATATATATATATATATATATATATATATATATATATATATATATATATATATAATGCGATTAAATAACAACACTCTTCTTGTCGAATAAGGCAAGTGAAATTTCTGTATGCCATAATTTCGCAAAAAATCATCGTGATGGACGGAACACGTCGACTCCAGGCTCAGGGACTGATTACCTCATTCTCTTCCTCATCTTCCACTGTTCTTCTCTGTATTGGACTGAAGAAGCCACTGGCTGGCGAAACGTTTCCAGAATAAAGATTCCCAAATGTTGCACAAGTGTCTCATTCTTCAAGTTATTCACTTTCTGGTGTGGTTCGTAGGCTGGACTGAGTGCTGCCACCACTAACAGGCTGGTTGATCAGGCCCTGATCCACCAGGAGGCCTGGTCTGGGACTGGGCAGAGGGAAGCGTTGACCCCTGAAAAAATCCTTCAGGTATCCTTCAAGTAACTGGTCAAATTAAACAAGTTCTACCAGCACAGCAGAGTTCTACCACCAGCAGCAGCAGAGACAAGTTCTACCAGCAGCAGCAGCAGAGACAAGTTCTACCAGCAGCAGCAGCAGAGACAAGTTCTACCAGCAGCAGCAGCAGCAGAGACAAGTTCTACCAGCAGCAGCAGCAGAGACAAGTTCTACCAGCAGCAGAGACAAGTTCTACCAGCAGCAGCAGCAGAGACAAGTTCTACCAGCAGCAGCAGCAGAGACAAGTTCTAAAAGCAGCAGCAGAGACAAGTTCTAGCAGCAGCAGAGACAAGTTCTACCAGCAGCAGAGACAAGTTCTACCAGCAGCAGAGACAAGTTCTACCAGCAGCAGAGACAAGTTCTACCACCAGCAGCAGCAGAGACAAGTTCTACCAGCAGCAGAGACAAGTTCTACCACCAGCAGCAGCAGAGACAAGTTCTACCAGCAGCAGCAGCAGAGACAAGTTCTACCAGCAGCAGCAGAGACAAGTTCTACCAGCAGCAGCAGCAGAGACAAGTTCTACCAGCAGCAGCAGCAGAGACAAGTTCTACCACCAGCAGAGACAAGTTCTACCACCAGCAGCAGCAGAGACAAGTTCTACCAGCAGCAGCAGCAGAGACAAGTTCTACCAGCAGCAGAGACAAGTTCTACCAGCAGCAGCAGCAGAGACAAGTTCTACCAGCAGCAGCAGCAGAGACAAGTTCTCCACAGCAGCAGCAGCAGAGACAAGTTCTACCAGCAGCAGCAGCAGAGACAAGTTCTACCAGCAGCAGCAGCAGCAGCAGAGACAAGTTCTACCAGCAGCAGCAGAGACAAGTTCTACCAGCAGCAGCAGCAGAGACAAGTTCTACCAGCAGCAGCAGAGACAAGTTCTACCAGCAGCAGCAGCAGAGACAAGTTCTACCAGCAGCAGCAGAGACAAGTTCTACCAGCAGCAGCAGCAGAGACAAGTTCTACCAGCAGCAGCAGCAGCAGCAGATACAAGTTCTACCAGCAGCAGCAGAGACAAGTTCTACCAGCAGGAGCAGCAGAGACAAGTTCTACCAGCAGCAGCAGAGACAAGTTCTACCAGCAGGAGCAGCAGAGACAAGTTCTACCAGCAGCAGCAGCAGAGACAAGTTCTAGCAGCAGCAGAGACAAGTTCTACCAGCAGCAGCAGCAGCAGCAGAGACAAGTTCTAGCAGCAGCAGCAGAAGAGAAGTTCTACCAACAGCAGAAGTTCTAGGAGCAGCAGCAGCAGAGACAAGTTCTAGCAGCAGCAGAAGTTCTAGGAGCAGCAGTAGCAGAGACAAGTTCTACCAGCAGCAGCAGAGACAAGTTCTACCAGCAGCAGCAGCAGACAAGTTCTAGCAGCAGCAGAGACAAGTTCTAGCAGCAGCAGCAGCAGCAGAAGAGACAAGTTCTAGCAGCAGCAGCAGAAGTTCTAGGAGCAGCAGCAGAAGAGGTTGCATATTCAAGGTGCAAACATTTTCTCTGCTGGTGTTATGTAAACTTGAGAAACTTTCTCAAGCAGAGTCTTGAGTGACTCGCTCTGGTTATTACTTACGCTTTTTCAATTTAACAATAATCGTCTTCCAGGAATATTTTCACTACTGCTTTATGAGGGAGAAAACAGTGGGGATCTGAAGAGGAGGAGATGAAGAGGGGGAGGTTGAGGGAGGAGATGAAGAGAAGGAGGTTGAGGGAGGAGATGAAGACGAGGTTGAGGGAGATGAAGAGAAGGAGGTTGAGGGAGGAGATGAAGACGAGGTTGAGGGAGATGAAGAGAAGGAGGTTGAGGAGGAGATGAAGGGAGGTTGGGGAGATGAAGGGGAGGTTGAGGGAGATGAAGGGGGAGGTTGAGGGAGGAGATGAAGAGGGGGTTGGGGGAGGAGATGAAGGGGGGTTGAGGGAGGAGATGAAGATGGGGAGGTTGAGGGAGGAGATGAAGGGGAGGCTGAGGGAGGAGATGAAGGGGGAGGTTGAGGGAGATGAAGAGGGAGGTTGAGGGAGGAGATGAAGAGGGGGAGGTTAAGGGAGGAGATGAAGGGGGAGGGAGGAGATGAAGGGAGGAGGTTGAGGGAGGAGATGAAGAGGTTGAGGGAGGAGATTAAGGGGAGGTTGAGGAGGAGATGAAGGGGGAGGTTGAGGGAGGAGATGAAGGGGGAGGTTGAGGGAGGAGATGAAGGGGGAGGTTGAGGGAGGAGATGAAGGGGGAGGTTGAGGGAGGAGATGAAGGGGGAGGTTGAGGGAGGAGATGAAGGGGGAGGTTGAGGGAGGAGATGAAGGGGGAGGTTGAGGGAGGAGATGAAGGGGGAGGTTGAGGGAGGAGATGAAGGGGGAGGTTGAGGGAGGAGATGAAGGGGGAGGTTGAGGGAGGAGATGAAGGGGGAGGTTGAGGGAGGAGATGAAGGGGGAGGTTGAGGGAGGAGATGAAGAGGTTGAGGGAGGAGATGAAGGGGGAGGTTGAGGGAGGAGATGAAGGGGGAGGTTGAGGGAGGAGATGAAGGGGGAGGTTGAGGGAGATGAAGGGGGAGGGAGGAGATGAAGAGGAGGAGGTTGAGGGAGGAGATGAAGGGGGAGGTTGAGGGAGGAGATGAAGAGGAGGAGGTTGAGGGAGGAGATGAAGGGGGAGGTTGAGGGAGGAGATGAAGAGAAAGAGGTTGAGGGAGGAGATGAAGGGGGGGAGGTTGAGGGAGGAGATGAAGGGGGAGGTTGAGGGAGGAGATGAAGAGGAGGAGGTTGAGGGAGGAGATGAAGGGGGGAGGTTGAGGGAGGAGCTGAAGAGGAGGAGGTTGAGGGAAGAGCGAGAATAGTAAAAGGAGGGTGAGGAGGAGGAGAATAAATGTGGAAGAAAGGAGAAGGAAGAAAGAAGGGAGAGGGAGAATGAGGGAAAAATGAAGTATAAATGGAGAAAGAAGGCTAGGGTGAGGAAGGCTGGAGGGGGGAAGGAAGGCTAGAGTGAAGGTGTTGCCTCCCTCAACAAGCATCATAATATACCATACGTTGACGCCCTAATCCCTTCACATTGTAGTAATGTTACAATGTTGTCTAAAACACCGTCCCTCCCTCTCTCCCTCTCTTTCTTTCTCCATCCCTCCTTCCTTGTTTCTGTATTCACATCCTCGAGTCACACACCAACAGACCATGTATTCTCCGCTTCTTTACCATGTACTGTGAAATTAAGACACATGTGCAACATCTGGGTATCTTTATAGTAAACGTTTCGCCCTCCAGGGGCTTTATCAATACAAAATTCAAGGATATAATATGAAGAGTAGAACTATATACAAAAGGTGAGGTAATCAGTCCCTCGGACTTGGAGTTGGTGTGTTCACCACCATAGGTCTGGAGATTATGAAGTTCAGTTCAGTTCAGACTCTCAGGTAAGGACCCACTAGGGGCGAGGGGGAAGTGGGGACAGAAGAAGAATAGCCGGTGAGAGGAAGAGCTGAAGGAGAAGAGAAAGAGTCAGGACTAAACCCAACAGTCTAACTACTTTTACTTAAGAAGTTCAGGCAATGAGGCTTCTCCTTAAATAGGCGACAGCTAAAGGGACGGGTAGAGATGAAGGCATAGTCACTGGTGGGCGGGGTTCCCCAGTGGAAGTAGGTCATACCCAAATAGATGGGTTAGTTGTAGTAGTAGTCGTATCCTTGAAGAAGATTATGTACAGGTCCTCAGAATCAAGACTCCAAGATGTTGCAGTGTCTGACAAGTTGTACAAGAATGGTGTACAATACCGACTCTCCGCTTCTTTACCATGTACTCTCCGCTTCTTTACCATGTACTCTCCGCTTCTTTACCATGTACTCTCCGCTTCTTTACCATGTACTCTCCGCTTCTTTACCATGTACTCTCCGCTTCTTTACCATGTACTCTCCGCTTCTTTACCATGTACTCTCCGCTTCTTTACCATGTACTCTCCGCTTCTTTACCATGTACTCTCCGCTTCTTTACCATGTACTCTCCGCTTCTTTACCATGTACTCCCTGCTTCTTTACCATGTACTCTCAGCTTCTTTACCATGTACTCCCTGCTTCTTTACCATGTACTCTCCGCTTCTTTACCATGTACTCCGCTTCTTACCATGTACTTCCGCTTCTTTACCATGTACTCTCGCTTCTTTACCATGTACTCCTGCTTCTTTACCATGTACTCTCCGCTTCTTTACCATGTACTCCTGCTTCTTTACCATGTACTCCGCTTCTTTACCATGTACTTCCGCTTCTTACCATGTACTCCGCTTCTTACCATGTACTCCGCTTCTTTACCATGTACTCCCTGCTTCTTTACCATGTACTCCCTGCTTCTTTACCATGTACTCTCCGCTTCTTTACCATGTACTCTCCACTTCTTTACCATGTACTCCCTGCTTCTTTACCATGTACTTTCCGCTTCTTTACCATGTACTCCCTGCTTCTTTACCATGTACTTTCCGCTTCTTTACCATGTACTCTCCGCTTCTTTATCATGTACTCTCCGCTTCTTTACCATGTACTCTCCGCTTCTTTACCATGTACTCTCCGCTTCTTTACCATGTACTCTCCGCTTCTTTACCATGTACTCTCCGCTTCTTTGCCATGTACTCTCCGCTTTTACCATGTACTCCTGCTTCTTACCATGTACTTTCCGCTTCTTACCATGTACTCTCCGCTTTTTACCATGTACTTCCGCTTCTTACCATGTACTCCGCTTCTTACCATGTACTCCCTACTTCTCTACCATGTACTTTCCGCTTCTTTACCATGTACTCTCCGCTTCTTTACCATGTACTCCCTGCTTCTTTACCATGTACTCTCCGCTTCTTTACCATGTACTCTCCGCTTCTTTACCATGTACTCCCTACTACTCTACCATGTACTTTCCGCTTCTTTACCATGTACTCTCCGCTTGTTTACCATGTACTCTCCGCTTCTTTACCATGTACTCTCCGCTTCTTTACCATGTACTCTCCGCTTGTTTACCATGTACTCCCCGCTTGTTTACCATGTATTCTCCGCTTGTTTACCATGTACTCTCCGCTTGTTTACCATGTACTCTCCGCTTGTTTACCATGTACTCTCCGCTTGTTTACCATGTACTCTCCGCTTGTTTACCATGTACTCTCCGCTTGTTTACCATGTACTCTCCGCTTGTTTACCATGTACTCCCTGCTTGTTTACCATGTACTCTCCGCTTGTTTACCATGTATTCTCAGCTTGTTTACCATGTACTCTCCGCTTCTTTACCATGTACTCTCCGCTTGTTTACCATGTACTCCCTGCTTGTTTACCATGTACTCTCCGCTTGTTTACCATGTACTCTCCGCTTGTTTACCATGTATTCTCAGCTTGTTTACCATGTACTCCCTGCTTGTTTACCATGTATTCTCAGCTTGTTTACCATGTACTCCCCGCTTGTTTACCATTTACTCTCCGCTTGTTTACCATGTACTCCCTCCTTGTTTACCATGTACTCTCCGCTTGTTTACCATGTACTCTCCGCTTGTTTACCATGTACTCCCCGCTTGTTTACCATGTACTCTCCGCTTGTTTACCATGTACTCTCCCTTGTTTACCATGTACTCCCGCTTGTTTACCATTTACTCTCCGCTTGTTTACCATGTACTCCCTCCTTGTTTACCATGTACTCTCCGCTTGTTTACCATGTACTCTCCGCTTGTTTACCATGTACTCCCTGCTTGTTTGCCCTGCTTGCTGCTTGAGTGGGTGTGTCAGCAGGTGGCGTGAGAGAGCGTGTGGGTGTGGGGCAACACAAACCAGCAGTACCATTATCAGAGAGCGCAACAACTGCTAATAAGTATTTCAACTCGCACTCTCTCACTAATATTTTTATATATCACCACCACCACCACATGATGTCACCGCTCCAGTTGTCTGTGATCTCATGTGTACTCACCTAGTTGTGGTTGCAGGGGTCGAGTCAAAGCTCCTGGCCCCGCCTCTTCACTGGCCGCTACTGGGTCACTCTCCCTGCGCCATGAGCTTTATCATACCTCTGCTTAAAGCTATGTATAGAGCCTGCCTCCACTACATCGCTTCCTAAACTATTCCACTTCCCGACAACTCTGTGACTGAAGAAATACTTCCTAACATCTCTATGATTCATCTGAGTCTTCAACTTCCATCTGTGTCCCCTTGTTGTTGTGTCCCATCTCTGGAACATTCTGTCTGTGTGTGTGTGTGTGTGTGTGTGTGTGTGTGTAATATAAATGCGTTATTATTGAATTCACTGGAAGCGCTAAATCCGTAAGAGCCCTTTCGTAGGCAGGCAGGTTGTAGACAAGAAGGTAGGCAGGAAGGCAAACAAGCAGGCAGGCAGGCAAACAAGCAGGCAGGCAGGCAGGCAGACAAGCAAGCAAACAGGCAGGCAGGCAACACACACAAGGCCACCCAATAAAAAAAATCAGTATGCCTGAGGCTCAGTTTTACAAGCCATAACACTACACAGTTTCAAGAGTGGGTATGATAGGGCCCTGGAAGTCAACAACCGACCCTTCTATTAAAGAACAAGATAACGTATTATACACACAGTTCAAGAAAATGGACACATTTAATATTTATTCCCTGGGAACTGTCAAGCCTCAATGAACTTCAATTGAGGTTAAATAAAGTTCTCGGTGAGTAAAGATACGTAACCTAAGCTGTTAATTTAACGTTGCAAGTGTATTGTTTACAAGTTAACAAGCTAGGTAAATGTTTACAGTTACTGAACAAGTTAAGGGGCACGCAATTACCACTGTTTTCTAATAACATGCTAATTTTTCCACTATAATCTACCTTGTCATAATTACTATCGCATTTCTTTGTTTGGTAAGGTTAAGTTCAGGATCTCTCCTTAATTCATGGTATAACTTAACAAATCTTTGATGACAATTGTGTTGTAGAGGTGTGAACTTTGCTCACACCTCTCCATGAATTAAGGAAAGATCCTACACTTCACTTTACCAAACAATACAAATGCGTTAGTAATTATGGACAAAGTAGATTATAGTGGAAAAATGAATATTAGAAGACGGGGGGAACTTACGTGACTCTTAAGACGTCAGATCAGGAATATCAGTAAGTGTGAGTTAGACATATTAGGTAAATGAACACAGATGCAACTATTGTGGCAACTTTCGCTCTCCAGGAGCTTTGAGAGTTAGACCTGCCTAGCGTGGGCCAGTAAACCTGCTGCAGTGTTCCTTTCTTGTGTTCTTGGTTTGTGATTCAGTCACTGCCAACACTGCCACTTTCCTCACTTCTCACATAAGAACATAAACATTCAGACAGGAACAAACATTCAGACAGGAACATAAACATTCAGACAGGAACATAATAAACATTCAGACAGTAAGGTTTCGTGATTTTCTGAGGTCACCTCGCTGCTACGTGTATGACGGCCGTTTATTTTCTTTTGTTGTGGTTAAGTGTGTCTACTACACGAGGGTCATTAAGGCTGCATGGCACTTGTTCACCACCAGTCAGAAATAATTTAGCCATTAAATTGAAGAATGAGACACTTGTGCAACATTTGGGAATCTTTATTACGGAAACGTTTCGCCACCCAGTGGATTCTTCAGTCCAATACAAAGAACTCTGGAAGATGAGGAGGAGTTTGAGGTAATCAGTCCCTCAGCCTGGAGTAAATGTATTCAGTCCATCAATCTTGAAAAGTCTCATTCTTCAACTTGTTGGTTTTCTAAACCATTTACATTAAACCCCTAAAACAGTGGTTAAATTAAACCCCCCAGTATACATACACTGAGAGATATACACCGTTCAGTGTACACAGCCATTAAATATACGTTCTTGTATAGGTTTATGTAACTTAAACCAACCTAATCTAAAATACAGATAGTACCTTGTGAAAATTAAGAACCGTTTCCACCCGGGTTCGATTCCTCGTTCACCTAGCTTGAAATAGTTGTCCGTAATGTGTATCATCAAGGAGTTGTGGTAGTATACCTTAGTTAAGGTCAAGATTTATAATGAGCTGAGGTACGATAACATCTCTTAGCCTGTAAATCAGTTGAAGTAGGATAACAGTTGTTAGTGTGTCAGGTGTAGTGTCACCAGCTAGTACACCTGATACACTGAGGCAGCATAATACATGAACTGTAGTGTACATTAATATTCACACCTCACAATGTACGCTGCTTACACAACAGTGCTTTACTTTGTGTAAGTCGCGCGCACGCACGCGCACACACACACACATACACTACACACACACACAGTGAAGAGGCGGGGCCAGGAGCTATGACTCGACCACTGCAACCACAATTAGGTGAATTAGGTGAGTACACCACACACCACACACACACACACACACACACACACACACACACCACACACACACACACACACACACACACACACACACACACCACACACACACACACACACACACCACACACACCACACACACCAACCACACACACCACACACACACCACCACACACCACACACACACAACCACACACACCACCACACACACACACACACACACACACACCACACACACCACACACACACCACACACACACCACACACACCACACACACACACACACACACCACACACACACCAACCACACACACCACACACACACACACACACACACACACCACACACACACACACCACACACACACACACACCACACACACACACACACACACACACCACACACACACACACACACACACACACACACACACACACACACACACACACACACACACACACACACACACACACACACACACACACACACACACACACCACACACACACACACACACACCACACACACACACACACACACACACACACACACACACACACACACACACACACACCAACCACACACACCACACACACACACCACACACACACACACACACACACACACACACACCACACACACACACACACACACACACACACACACACACACACCACACACACACACACACACACCACACACACACACACACACACACACACATCACACACGCGCGCTTTAGTAAGCAATTCAAAGTAACAATAATAAACAAGAAGAACCTGGATCATACCAAGTTTTGGGATATTTCGCTTACAGTGGATGGGTAAAACGTCGTGGGACTTAACCAAGTCCCTGATAAAAGCTCTACCGAGGGTGAAACATTGTAGAGGTTTCTTTCTTAGTAATGTACCACCTGTGATTTACCCGTGACCGGTGTATATACCTCTGATGATTTTCGTGAGTCTTTCTACTCCCAAAGCCCGGCCATGGGCCAAGCTCGTCTGGTGTAGTCTACCTCCCCGCTTGAGTGCATTATACCAGTATCATTATATTAATGGTACACGAAACCGACAGTAAGATGAATAAGACTAACCGGATCAACCAGGCTGTGATGGATATGTGGGGTAGCAGGCCTCCAGCAGCAACAGCTAGGTTGACCAGGCTAGCACCAGACGAGCCTGGCCCATGGCCGGGCTCCGAGAGTAGTGAATTCGAAACTCTTCAAATTAGCAAACATTTGCATTTCAGCACAACTCGTGTGTATTATATAGCTGGAGTTCACCAGGTAACACTGTACTTATCAAGACATATTAGCTGCTGCTTATAGCCTACGACCCAGCATAGAGGCAAGTCATCACTGCCAGAATATCATACCAGTAAAGCCCTAAGCGAAACAAAGCTGAAGGGGGTAGGCGAGTTTCAGTGGGGAGAAATAAATGGGATTAAGTCAGGAGTATCTGAGAGAGTTAGAGCTAAGGAAGGGGTAGCAATAATGTTGAAGGATCAGTTATGGAAGGAAAAGAGGGAATATGAATGTGTAAATTCAAGGATTATGTGGATTAAAATAAGGGTCGGATGCGAAAAGTGGGTCATAATAAGCGTGTATGCACCTGGAGAAGAGAGGAGTGTAGAAGAGAGAGAGAGATTTTGGGAGATGTTAAGCGAATGTATAGGAACTTTTGAACCAAATGAGAGAGTAATTGTGGTAGGGGACCTAAATGCTAAAGTGGGAGAAACATGCAGAGAGGGTGTAGTAGGTAAGTTTGGGGTGCCAGGTGTAAATGATAATGGGAGCCCTTTGATTGAACTTTGTATAGAAAGGGGTTTAGTTATAGGTAATACATATTTTAAGAAAAAGAGGATAAATAAGTATACAAGATATGATGTAGGGCGTAATGACAGTAGTTTGTTGGACTATGTATTGGTAGATAAAAGACTGTTGAGTAGACTTCAGGATGTACATGTTTATAGAGGGGCCACAGATATATCAGATCACTTTTTAGTTATAGCTACAGTGGGAGTAAAAGGTAGATGGGATACAAGGAAAATAGAATCAGTAAGTAAGAGAGAGGTGAAGGTTTATAAACTAAAAGAGGAGGCAGTTAGGGTAAGATATAAACAACTATTGGAGGATAGATGGGCTAGTGAGAGTGTAGGCAATGGGGTCGAAAATGTATGGGGTAGATTTAAAAATGTAGTGTTAGAGTGTTCAGCAGAAGTTTGTGGTTACAGGCGAGTGGGTGCGGGAGGGAAGAGGAGCGATTGGTGGAATGATGATGTAAAGAGAGTAGTAAGGGAGAAAAAGTTAGCATATGAAAGGTTTTTACAAAGTAGAAGTGATGCAAGGAGGGAAGAGTATATGGAGAGAAAAAGAGAGGTTAAAAGAGTGGTGAAGCAATGTAAAAAGAGAGCAGATGAGAGAGTGGGTGAGATGTTATCAGCAAATTTTGTTGAAAATAAGAAAAAGTTTTGGAATGAGATTAATAAGTTGAGGAAGCCTAGAGAACAAATGGATTTGACAGTTAAAAATAGGAGAGTTATTAAATGGAGAGTTAGAGGTATCGGGAAGATGGAGAGAATATTTTGAGGAGTTGTTAAATGTTGATGAAGACAGGGAAGCTGTGATTTCGTGTGTAAAGCAAGGAGGAATAACATCTTGTAGGAGTGTGGAAGAGCCAGTTGTGGGTGTAGGGGAAGTTCGTGAGGCAGTGGGTAGAATGAAAGGGGGTAAGGCAGCTGGGATTGATGGGATAAAGATAGAAATGTTAAAAGCAGGTGGGGATATAGTTTTGGAGTGGTTGGTGCTATTATTTAATAAATGTATGGAAGAGGGTAAGGTACCTAGGGATTGGCAGAGAGCGTGTATTGTTCCTTTGTATAAAGGCAAAGGGGACAAAAGAGAGTGCAAAAATTATAGGGGAATAAGTCTGTTGAGTGTACCTGGTAAAGTGTATGGTAGAGTTATTATTGAAAGAATTAAGAGTAAGACAGAAAGCAGGATAGCAGATGAACAAGGGGCTTTAGGAAAGGTAGGGGTGTGTAGACCAAGTGTTTACAGTGAAACATATAGGTGAACAGTATTTGGATAAGGGTAAAGATGTTTTTGTGGCATTTATGGATTTGGAAAAGGCGTATGATAGGGTAGATAGGGGGCAATGTGGCAGATGTTGCAGGTGTATGGAATAGGAGGAAGGTTACTGAAAGCAGTGAAGAGTTTTTATGAGGATAGTGAGGCTCAGGTTAGAGTGTGTAGGAGGGAAGGGGACTATTTCCCAGTAAAAGTGGGCCTTAGACAAGGATGTGTGATGTCACCGTGGTTGTTCAATATATTTATAGATGGGGTTGTAAGAGAAGTGAATGTGAGGGTCTTGGCAAGAGGTGTTGGGCTAAAAGATAAAGAAGCAAATACAAAGTGGAAGTTGTCACAGTTCCTTTTGCTGATGACACTGTGCTTTGGGAGATTCTGAAGAGAAGTTGCAGAGGTTGGTGGATGAATTTGGTAGGGTGTGTAAAAGAAGAAAATTGAAAGTGAATATAGGAAAGAGTAAGGTGATGAGGATAACAAAAAGAATAGGTGACGAAAGATTGGATATCAGATTGGAGGGAGAGAGTATGGAGGAGGTGAATGTATTCAGATATTTGGGAGTGGACATGTCGGCGGATGGGTCTATGAAGGATGAGGTGAATCATAGAATTGATGAGGGGAAAAGGGTGAGTGAAGCACTTCGGAGTCTGTGGAGACAAAGAACCTTGTCCATGGAAGTAAAGAGGGAATGTATGAGAGTATAGTTATACCAACGCTCTTATATGGGTGTGAAGCATGGGTGATGAATGTTGCAACGAGGAGAAGGCTGGAGGCAGTGGAGATGTCATGTCTGAGGTCAATGTGTGGTGTGAATATAATGCAGAGAATTCGGAGTTTGGAAATTAGGAGGAGGTGCGGATTACCAAAACGATTGTCCAGAGAGCTGAGGAGGGGTTGTTGAGGTGGTTTGGACATGTAGAGAGAATGGAACGAGACAGAGTGACTTCAAGAGTGTATAAATCTGTAGTGGAGGGAAGGCGGGGTAGGGGTCGGCCTAGGAAAGGTTGGAGGGAGGGGTAAAGGAAGTTTTGTGTGCGAGGGCTTGGACTTCCAGCAAGCATGTGTGAGCGTATTTGATAGGAGTGAATGGAGGCATATGGTTTTTAATACTTGACGTGCTGTTGGAGTGTGAGCAAAGTAACATTTATGAAGGGATTCAGGGAAACCGGCAGGCCGGACTTGAGTTCTGGAGATGGGAAGTACAGTGCCGGCACTCTGAAGGAGGGGTGTTAATGTTGCAGTTTTATAACTGTAGTGTAAAGCACCTCTCTGGCAAGACAGTGATGGAGTGAATGATGGTGAAAGTTTTTCTTTTTCGGGCCACCCTGCCTTGGTGGGAATCGGCCGATGTGTTAATAAAAAAAAAAAAAATAAAACCCACTCAAGGCACTCCACTTAGTCAAGTGGTAAACACACACGGATATGTATACCGTGAGGTGTATATCTTTGTGTATATACACTGAGAACTTTATATATATTTTTTTGGGGGCGGGGGAAAGGGATATTCAAATATTCATGAGTGGTGGTGAATAGGTAACACGGAGGTCTAGCATATATCACCTTATTTTCAGTTCTTTATAATCGGATTTTTCAGTGTTTTGTTAGAGCAGAGTACCATGTAGAAGTAATCTACCTGGCATTATATAGAAGCTTGATATAGGAGGCTCTGTGCCTGAGCTGGCAAGCACTGTGCCTGAGCTGGCAAGCACTGTGCCTTAGTTGGCAAACACTGTGCCTGAGCTGGCAGGCACTGTGATTGTAAACAAAAGAACTTTAACCTGTCATTCACTTTATTTACTAATCCAGTACTCATCTAGATTGTATCTCAAGACAAACAGAATAAAAATGAATGGGGCTGACGCGTCCCTCTTCTTCCCCTGATAAAGAAGAAAGAATCACAATACCATGACTCGAACAATACACAAATAACCCGCATATAGTGTAATAATGTTGGTAAAATTACCCACAATGTTAGTACACAATTGCAATTAATGTGACATTTTATTGTGGCAACGTTTCGCTCTCCAGGAGCTTTGTCAAGCCGTTATAAACAATACCCTATGTATCCCTATATTGTTTGTAACGGCTTGACAAAGCTCCTGGAGAGCGAAACGTTGCCACAATAAAATTAGCTTTAGTTGCACGTGCGTCTTTTTATCTAACCCGTATATAGGAGAGAGAAACTTATGACGACGTTTCGGTCTGACTTGTCAATGGTTTAAGTTGGACCGAAACGTCGTCATAACGTTTTCTCTCCTACGCGCGGGTTATTTGTGCCCCCGACTCCTCCCTTAAATATCCAGAACAATCTCAACACTCCTTCCTGTCCCAGACACTGGTACACAACCTTTTACCTAACATTTGAATACACTACGAGTTTAATACACTCCAGTAGGTACTGGAGTGTATTCGAGTGTAATACACTCCAGTAGGTACTGGAGTGTATTCGAGTGTAATACACTCCAGTAGGTACTGGAGTGTATACGAGTGTAATACACTCCAGTAGGTACTGGAGTGTATTCGAGTGTAATACACTCCAGTAGGTACTGGAGTGTATTCGAGTGTAATACACTCCAGTAGGTACTGGAGTGTATTCGAGTGTAATACACTCCAGTAGGTACTGGAGTGTATACGAGTGTAATACACTCCAGTAGGTACTGGAGTGTATTCGAGTGTAATACACTCCAGTAGGTACTGGAGTGTATACGAGTGTAATACACTCCAGTAGGTACTGGAGTGTATAGAGTGTAATACACTCCAGTAGGTACTGGAGTGTATACGAGTGTAATACACTCCAGTAGGTACTGGAGTGTATACGAGTGTAATACACTCCAGTAGGTACTGGAGTGTATACGAGTGTAATACACTCCAGTAGGTACTGGAGTGTATTCGAGTGTAATACACTCCAATAGGTACTGGAGTGTATACGAGTGTAATACACTCCAGTAGGTACTGGAGTGTATACGAGTGTAATACACTCCAGTAGGTACTGGAGTATTTTCTTACACAGAATATAACACTCCAGAAGAACTGAAGGTTTCTAACACATTGTCGTGTCAGTATCATATATACACTTGTTTAGTGTATCTTTATAAAGCTGGTCCCTTTGCGTGTGACGTCACGGTACCCGCTGACGTCAGAGGCTCAGCGCATGTGCACAGCCTATCATAGGCAGACTGCCTCACTACGTTAGACCTACAGGCGAGACAGAAGGTGTGCTGGACTCTCCTTCACTTACTGTAATTATACCGTAACCATCCAACAAGGAGTATCTTTGACCTCCTATATATCTCTCCCAAGACCCACACGACAAGTGGTGACAGCGGTGGGATCTTAATCCGAAAGCCATACGACAGAATTCGAAATGACCTGTTGGAGTAGAGAATGCGGTGAGCTCTTGGCTGTCCTCATGAAGAGGAACTTGCCAAAACCCTTGTATCAAATCGAGGGTTGAGAAGACCTTATTATCTCCTATATTGCGTAACAGGTCACCCAGTACAGGAAGTGGGAAACGGTCTGGAATTGTTTTCGCATTTAACTTCCTAAAATCAATCACTGGGCGCCAAGTACCGTCCTTCTTAGGTACTAGGATTAAGGGCGCATTCCAAGGTGAGTTACTAGGTACGATCACGCCATCGTCAAGCATCTTATTTATTAATTCCTCTGCGACAGCGACTTGTGAATGCGGCATCCTGTACGCAGGTACATAAATTGGTCTGGTACCAGGTTCAAGTGGGATACGATGGGACAATAGGTTCGTTAAACCCATCTTCTCACCTGGTAAGGCAATTGCTCTACGGTGTTTATTCAATAGTTTCAACAACCGTCCGACTTCGTCTGGAAAGTCGGTAGAAGCTAAGTCTTTCTCTTCTACTGGTGGAATAGACTGGTCCGGTGGAGTGGATGGATCCTCCCCGGTTGAAATAGCACCGACCCACTGGTCAGGTGGCAACTCATCCTCAACCCGAATAGGGTAAGGGTAGTGAACAAGATCAACAATGATTGTATTGGCTCTGAGTCGAACACTGTGACCCAAGGTATTAGCGACAAGTAGAAATATCTTACTGTCTTGGACAGTATGTAAAGATGGCTCAACAAATAAACCCTTCACTCTGCAGGAATTACTGTCAACTAGAACATTGTCACCATCTGGAACATGGGGGACAACAACAGACACTCTAGTGAGGGCACTAGCTGCTACAGAGGTATCTTTCTGCAGACGGCACGTGACGTCGACAAGAGATGGCATTACTAATTTCAAATAGGTGTTTTCCGACAAGGCGTCCCTTGTGGAGAAACTACTACTTGAATTAGTCGGCATTGCCGAGATAGACTCAGTACTCAAGGCGGTCCGGGATACCTCCGGCACCCTAGGCATCTGAACGCTATCTTGCATGCAAGATATTGTAGGGGCTGAATTCCAGACAGGAGTGACAGAATTTCCAGTGCCTGGCCGCTTGGCAACGCTACTAGGTAACATATCGGCTTGCAAGTACTTAATCCGGTCTGTAAACTCTGCAGCTGTATGGCAGACCTCGGATCCCAGTTGATAACCCCAAAATGGTACAACTAGGTCATCGATTTCTGCCTGCCATCGGTAAGGATCAAGCACAATTCGGAAATCTCTCATGGCAGCAAATCCGATTAGAAGGTCACCAGGGAAACTAATCTTATCAACGACAAGGAAAGAAGTGGTTAATTCTCTACCTTGGATAAAGAAGGTAATTCCTAACATACTGATAGGGGAGTAAGGAAACTTAGTCATATGTTCGTCCATGCCTGGGGAACGCACCCCGCTCTTTGCGTTTGTAAGTAGTGAGTTACGCGGTAGTTGAGACAGCCCCAGATACAAGAGTGCTAGAAGAGGAGGGGGGAGGGGGTGCAGTTTGCACAATAACTGGTCGTAATCATATAGTCCCGCACCCCCACTACCCCACCTACACCCCACCACTGCCACTAATACCACCTGGTCCCTGCCTCTTGTCTCTACTGCTACCCGACACGCAACACACTCACTCCCTCTTACTCTTGTGTCTTTGTACACTTCCTCTTACTCTTGTGTCTTTGTACACTCCCTTTCCTCACTCAATCCCTACTCTCACTCTATTCCTACCTTCGTCCCCCCTCCTTCCCTATCCACATAGTATCCAACAAATACAGTAACCTTCTTGCTAAAGATCCCTGCTAGCCTCAGTATTAACTCAAGCAGGGGAAACTATACGGATCTTGTAATGACTATAAATACATTAGTTTCCGCACTGTAATATTGTATTATTTCAAGAAGGTCCAACCCACACCCAATCATCCTCCAAAGATGGTTCCAACTCCATTTTTGTATGTTTTATAACAATATAAAGGCTTTCAAATGAGCTGATGTAGGTAACAGCTGGTAAATAAAGTTAGGAACCTTAACCTAACCTTGTAAAACCCCGTGTAAAACAAATATAGTATGGTATAAACCTTGGTAATAGATATACCTTTGAATACCTTTGATATACATTTGAAGAGTTTCAAGAGTTTATCTACTCGCTGAGCCCGGCCATAGACCAGGCTCGTCTGGTGCTTGCCTGGTCAACCAGGCAGTTGCTGACCAGGCAAGCACCAGACGAGCCTGGCCCATGGCCAGGCCTGGGATCTTGGTCAAGGTCCCAGGACCGAAATGTTTTCTAATATGTCCCGGTGTTTGCTCACGTATATTTGTAAACCAAATCAAAAGTACAAACTGAATAAAGCTGCCAAGGTGCTACCTTCACTGATGATACTTTTCAATTTGTTTCACTCATCTGCAACTCTACTGCCAAAACAGTGCTTTCAACACAAGTTGCAACTGTAGCTTGCTAGTTCTGCAATTTCCTAAGTGTTTAATTTGTAAGTGTGGATGTGTGTAATATGGAACGTTCATAACTGCGTCTTAAGGTCAGTAGCAAGGGATTGCGTCATGTGCTGGACAACAACGTACGCGGACGTCTTACGATCAGTAGCAAGGGATTGCGTCATGTGCTGGACAACGACGTACGTGGGCATCTTAAGGTTAGCAGGGAAGAACTGCGTCTTGTAAAGACTAGACACTGAGGCAGACACATGTAACACAGGATTGCATGCAGGGTATCATTATAGGCTTGACCTCAATCTTGCAGTATGACTCAGAAGCACGAGATGTTATGAAGCTTAATACGCAGCCTATATCCAAGGGAGGGAGAGGGAGAGAGAGAGAGAGAGAGACTGGGTGTAAGAAGTGTGTAACTTGGGTACAAGTGTTGAGGGAGGTCTCCAGTACAAGGAGCAAGGCGCCATGCTGTCTACACTGACCCTCCATCCCGACGTGAGAAGAATGTCTGACGTTACTAATACCACAAGTGATATGATCCTCTCAACTTCTGGGTCCGCACGATGACTGATGTCACTAACCCTCAAGTCAACAATGACAACATACGTGATGTTACCATTTTTGTGGCCAGAAACGATGACTGATAACACTAATGTTGCCATCAATGAGAAATTATATCATTGCTTTCAGCCTTATGTCAAAATTGTTGGCTGATGCTCAGCTCTAAACTTGTTATTCAAAAAACTATAATTTTTTCTTAAATTTTTGTACAAAACATTAGCAACCTACTCATGGTTTAAGTTATATCTTGAAAACAAGTCAAGGGTCTACTGGAAGGAAATTATAAGATTTGTAGGAGATTTTGGGCTGTTAGATACACAACACAAAGATAGAATGGCATTCATCACTTAAAAAAATTAATCGCCAGTGTTAAAAAAAAAAAATCTAATTTTTTTTACGAGGTCCCTACAGGCGGGATCGGTAACTAAAAACTCCAGAACGTAAGCGAAAAGGCCGAAATTGTTAAAATGTGCTCCATAAACATATGCATGACAAGAGTCACATATAGATGGGCAGGAACACATGTAAGCAGGTGGTCACTGGCGAGATGCGTGTGCGCTCTACTAGCCACATAAAAGCAGATCAAAGTAACGATTCTTACTGAAGGAAGAGGACTTGCGCTACCGTCCACAGGATGGATATGGGTGCGCCAATTAACTAGCCTCTTCGGTAGAAAAATCTAAAAACCTACTGGGCCTGCCAGGAAACACGTGTCCGGTGTCCTGACGAACCTACCCCTACTGGGCCTGCCAGGAAACACGTGTCCGGTGTCCTGACGAACCTACCCCTACTGGGCCTGCCAGGAAACACCTGTCCGGTGTCCTGACAAACCTACCCCTAATGGGCCTGCCAGGAAACACGTGTCCGGTGTCCTGACGAACCTACCCCTACTGGGCCTGCCAGGAAACACCTGTCCGGTGTCCTGACGAACCTACCCCTACTGGGTCTGCCAGGAAACACGTGTCCGGTGTCCTGACGAACCTACCCCTACTGGGCCTGCCAGGAAACACGTGTCCGGTGTCCTGACGAACCTACCCCTAATGGGCCTGCCAGGAAACACGTGTCCGGTGTCCTGACGAACCTACCCCTACTGGGCCTGCCAGGAAACACGTGTCCGGTGTCCTGACGAACCTACCCCTACTGGGCCTGCCAGGAAACACCTGTCCGGTGTCCTGACGAACCTACCCCTACTGGGCCTGCTAGGAAACACGTGTCCGGTGTCCTGACGAACCTACCCCTACTGGGCCTGCCAGGAAACACCTGTCCGGTGTCCTGACGAACCTACCCCTACTGGGCCTGCCACTTAGCACAGACATGAATCTAGTGGTAAATGTAGGGAGGATGTTGAGAACCCTTAGACTATATATACCGAGTTCTCACTTAAGGGGCATTTCTTCTAATAACATGTTCATTTATCGTAAGGTGAAGTCCAGACAAAGCAAATGCGATAATAATTATAGACAAGGTAGATTATAGTGGAAAAATAAACATGATATTAGAAGACTGGGGAACTTAGGTGCCTCTTAAATGTACCTTTTTCACCGCTGTTTTCACTGGCGATATTTTTGCACTGTGTACTGAGCCTCCTGTTCTTGTAAGGAATTATTTACCAGAAATAAGACAAATTATGCAATAAGTTATAAGACAGTATGCAAATTATATATATATATAATTTCTCGTGATTTACATGAATTTTTCAAGTTAAACTTGAAAAAGCTTGTAAAAAAACAAACGAAACCTTGTCATTTATAAATTTTTAAAATACAAATTAATGAGGTTTATTTCTTTAAAATAAAATGGGGTCAGGGTTAGAAATGTTGGCAGAATTTGGTATCGTATTCATGAAGAAAATCTCGTGGGTTGTCAATCATTAAGGTGTTTAATGGCTCACTGAACGCTCTCTCTTCAGTATTTTACTCAAGAGTTTCTTGGTTATCATCAGTGAAATATCAATCAATCAATCTATCTATCTATCTATCTATCTATCTATCTCTCTCTCTCTCTCTCTCTCTCTCTCTCTCAAAAACCTTAATATGGCAAGCGGTTTTTGCCTTGCTTTTTACATAAGGGAAAAGGTTATTTGAATAATTTTCCATTTAACATAAGAACATAAGAAAGGAGGAGCACTGCAGCAGGCCTGTTGGCCCATACTAGGCACGTCCTTCACAATCCATCCCACTAACAGGATATTTGCCCTGTGATGGCTTTTACTCTCTCTCTCTATCTATCTATCTATCTGTATTTATAGGAGTCATACAGCGCCTGGGGGAATGGAAGACATTCTGGCTCGTTTGAAGGAATTGTAGTGTAGGTTCAATTCCTTAGATCAAGAGCCTTTCACTTGCATCAAGGAACCTCCCTTGAGGTTCTCTCTCTCTCTAGTTTATGTACTGGTTCATGCGAGACTTCACATGTAGGGTAATGTTATCTTGCAATAATATGGAGATATAAATCTAGTTCCATGCTAGGCAGGTGGTACTCCAGGCAGGTGGTACTCCAAGCAGATGGTACTCTAAGATACCATCAGACAGGCTATGTTATGCAGATTTCTGCATTTATGTGAAGACAGGTTGTATGTAATGTAAGGTGTTGGTATGTATTGTAAGGTGTTATATATAATATAAGGTGATAGTATACTCACATATATGCAAAAACCTGCATAAGAGTCCACCACAGTACAAGACAGTCAAGGTTATCTGGCAATAATCTACAGATGTGATCTTAGCTCCACCTCAACACGTACAAGTAACTATCTGGATACGGACACAAAGCTCTCTCTGGACACGGGCAAGGTCTTGGCAGCCACGCAATGCTGGAAAAACCCTGCCACTATAAAAGAGGTCAGGGTTGTTGCTACCCTACACAATAACTACACCCCCCCCCATTTTTCTTGCTCTTTGCTTGCACACCACTCCTCTAGTTTTAATCCGAGGAACTACAGCTACCCTTTTCCCTAATCGCATTAAACCTAATGGTCCCTAATTATTACGAGTTCACAGCTTTTCAATAATAATAATAATAATAATAATAATAATAATTCCTTGTCTGATAATGATCCTGTTAACCTTGCAGTAAAGTTGAAATTGAAGGAGAGTGTACCTGACACCTGGCACCCTGTGTACCAAGATGATGCTGACTGACACCTGACACCCTGTGTACCAAGATGATGCTGGCTGACACCTGGCACCCTGTGTACCAAGATGATGCTGACTGACACCTGACACCCTGTGTACCAAGATGATGCTGGCTGACACCTGACACCCTGTGTACCAAGATAATGCTGGCTGACACCTGACACCATGTGTACCAAGATGATGCTGACTGACACCTGACACCCTGTGTACCAAGATGATGCTGGCTGACACCTGACACCCTGTGTACAAAGATGATGCTGACTGACACCTGACACTATGTACCAAGATGATGCTGGCTGGCACCTGACACCCTATGTACCAAGATGATGCTGGCTGACACCTGACACTATGTACCAAGATGATGCTGGCTGACACCTGACACCCTGTGTACCAAGATAATGCTGGATGACACCTGACACCCTGTGTACCAAGATGATGCTGACTGACACCTGACACCATGTGTACCAAGATGATGCTGACTGACACCTGACACCATGTGTACCAAGATGATGCTGACTGACACCTGACACCATGTGTACCAAGATGATGCTGACTGACACCTGACACAGTATGTACCAAGATGATGCTGGCTGACACCTGACACTATGTACCAAGATAATGCTGGCTGACACCTGACACCATGTGTACCAAGATAATGCTGGCTGACACCTGACACCATGTGTACCAAGATAATGCTGGCTGACACCTGACACACTATGTACCAATATGATGCTGGCTGACACCTGACACCCTGTGTACCAAGATGATGCTGGCTGACACCTGACACCCTGTGTACCAAGATGATGCTGGCTGACACCTGACACCCTGTGTACCAAGATGATGCTGGCTGACACCTGACACCCTGTGTACCAAGATAATGCTGGCTGACACCTGACACACTATGTACCAAGATGATGCTGGCTGACACCTGATACTCTTATAAATTTAAAAGATACAAAGAATCATGTCTCAAACACACGAGAGGAAAACTGACAACTATTAATTAAAATTTTCAGAAAAGCTCTTTTTCCATTGAAATAGCCAGAAATGGAGAAGGAAAGTGTGAGAGGATCTACAGGGAGACCTGGTCCAGGACCGAGGATCTACAGGGAGACCTGGTCCAGGACCGAGGATCTACAGGGAGACCTGGTCCAGGACCGAGGATCTACAGGGAGACCTGGTCCAGGACCGAGGATCTACAGGGAGACCTGGTCCAGGACCGAGGATCTACAGGGAGACCTGGTCCAGGACCGAGGATCTACAGGGAGACCTGGTCCAGGACCGAGGATCTACAGGGAGACCTGGTCCAGGACCGAGGATCTACAGGGAGACCTGGTCCAGGACCGGCCCCAGGGAACACTGACCACCCAAACAATCTGCAGGTAAACAATACACACACTCGTGCATGACCATTGCAAACATGCGATCTTAATCTAAAGCAAGCCACATGGGGATGAAAATCTTTAGCTCAAGATCTTTCACACTCTCGTGCTTCGTCAGCAGCTATACAGTGTTCCAAGACTAGCAACAGATAGGAGGAGAAATCCTCTCTGCAATACTGCATAGCTCCTGACGACGCACGAGTGCGAAACATCTTGAGCTAAAAAAAATCATGTGGTTTGTTCTACATACACACGAATGTGTAGCTACTATTCTATATGAGGTATATGGTGGGTGATATGAATGTATGGTGGTAAATTATGGATAGGAAGGTAAGAAATGTAGGGAAGAATCAAGGGAAAGGGAAAGATTGCAAGAAAAGTAATGAAAGGAATAAGAGACGAAAGGAGAGAAATGAAAAGAAGAATAGAGATGAAATGGACACACCTGAAGGAGAGGAATAAAGGGAAAAGAAGAAACAGGAAGGAGAGGAATAAAAGGAAAAGAAGAAACAGGAAGGAGAGGAATAAAAGGAAAAGAAGAAACAGGAAGGAGAGGAATAAAGGAAAAGAAGAAACAGGAAGGAGAGGAATAAAGGGAAAGAAGAAACAGGAAGGAGAGGAATAAAGGAAAAGAAGAAACAGGAAGGAGAGGAATAAAGATAAAAATAAGAGAGGAAAAGAAGAAACAGGAAAAAGAGGAATAAAGAAAAAAATAAAAGGGGAAAAGAAGAAACATGAAGGCGAGGAATGAAGGGAAGAATAGAGAGGTTAGGGAGAGACAGAAGAGGAAAGAGAAAAAGAAGAAACAGGAAGGAGAGGAATGAAAGAAAAAATAGGGATGAAAAGGATGAGTGAGCAGTATAGTAGAAGGTTGTGATTTGTGAAGGAAAACGTGGCCATTGTTGTGCTCAGATATGACCATGGTGGTGGTAACACGGTACACAATATCATCAGTTGTTCATGTCATTAGTGAGAGATTATGGTCAGGAAACAAGGAGAGATGTGGAACTACCATCCTGTGGATGGTAGTTCAAAGATTACAGAGGTACATAATGCGTCCAGGGACTGGGTCGCAAAGTTCTGACAGCTAAACAAGTTATACAGTTGTCGCTCAATTCATAAATTTGATCATATTCCAGCACATAATGACACAGTGTGACAATAGATCATCTAGTAAAGTTTACATTTAGTAATGTCTACATCAGCTAGTGCTGGATATATTTGTAACCCAGCCGGAGCCTGGCAGTACTGACATCCAAGTCTGCTGATTTTGTTGCATGTACCATAGACATGTGGCTCCTCCTGCATGACGAAAATGTTCATACACTGACCTGTGCCAATCTTCCTCTCTTTCAGACAGACACAGACACAGACACAGAGAGAGACAGAGAGACAGAGAGAGAGAGAGAGAGAGAGAGAGAGACAGAGAGAGAGAGAGAGAGAGAGAGAGAGAGAGAGAGAGAGGGGGATGAACCAAGGTGAGTGTGAGAGGTACTAGCTTACAACACAGTGTCAAAACACGTGTGGGACATAACCAGCCACCTGCAGTCATATGATGCCCCTGGCTACGCTGTCCCCCCTTCCTCTCTCTTACACATGCAAATCTGCACAGGCACTGTTAGCAGACTATTATTATGAAGGGATTAAGGAAAAACCAGTTAGCCGGCATGAGTCCTACCGGTGGAAGTCACAATGCCTGAAGGATGGTGGGGATACTGTGGTTCTGGAGGTGGGAAGTACAGTACCTGCACTATGAAGGATAGGTGGATACTGTGGTTCTGGAGGTGGGAAGTACAGTACCTGCACTATGAAGGATGGTGGGGATACTGTGGTTCTGGAGGTGGGAAGTACAGTACCTACACTATGAAGGATAGGTGGATACTGTGGTTCTGGAGGTGGGAAGTACAGTACCTACACTATGAAGGATGGTGGGAATACTGTCGTTGTGGAGGTGGTAAGTACAGTACCTACACTATGAAGGATAGGTGGATACTGTGGTTCTGGAGGTGGGAAGTACAGTACCTGCACTATGAAGGATGGTGGGGATACTGTGGTTCTGGAGGTGGGAAGTACAGTACCTACACTATGAAGGATGGTGGGAATACTGTCGTTGTGGAGGTGGGAAGTACAGTACCTACACTATGAAGGATAGGTGGGGATACTGTGGTTCTGGAGGTGGGTAGTACAGTACCTACACTATGAAGGATAGGTGGGGATACTGTGGTTCTGGAGGTGGGAAGTACAGTACCTGCACTATGAAGGATGGTGGGGATACTGTGGTTCTGGAGGTGGGAAGTACAGTACCTACACTATGAAGGATGGTGGGGATACTGTGGTTCTGGAGGTGGGAAGTACAGTACCTGCACTATGAAGGCTGGTGGGGATACTGTGGTTCTGGAGGTGGGAAGTACAGTACCTGCACTATGAAGGATGGTGGGGATACTGTGGTTCTGGAGGTGGGAAGTACAGTACCTGCACTCTGAAGGATAGGATGCTAAGAGGGCCATTTAAATTGTGATGTGTAATAATGTTGGTAAAATTACCGACAATATATTAGGTAAAAGGCCACAAGTGCAACTAACGAGAAATTTTATTGTGGCAACGTTTCTCTCTCCGTATGCTATGTATGATAATTTACGCAACTGTATTTATGTGTCTGTACGTGAATAAACTTACAGAAGCGCAACGGCTTGACAAAGCTCCTGGAGAGCGAAACGTTGCCAAAATAAAATGCCACATTAGCTGAACATGTCTCCTTTTATCTAAAAACAAATTGGGATGCTGATCACTTCAAACAAGAAAATTACATTTAATATTAGTTTTAGGAATAAACTATCTTGACATATAAAGTTAAGTGTAGTATCTCTGTATTCTTCATTAAGTGGATAATCAAGTGCATAGTGTTCAAGTGACGAAGAGGCTGACTGCATACTTTACACTTAAAAGTCTGTCGACTGCAAAGGGATCATTTAAGCTACAATTTACGTGGTGAATAAGACTCATGAGTAGGACTTGGGTATCTTTACTTCCGACATAGATATCACTTGGGTATCTTTACTTCCGACATAGATATCACTTGGGTATCTTTATTGTTGAAATAAAGCTACGCAGGTCCTGCAGATATGTTTTATTCATATTGTCGGTACCATTGATACAATATACTTTTACATTAACATCAAGAATACTTAAAAATCCCTAAACTAATGATTAAAAAAAACTGTGTACATACACTGAGATATACAGTGTATATACACAACTATATAAATACATGTGTGTATATTCAGCGTCTCTGTATAAAAACTTGCTGATATCATTATCATTTTCTTGCTATCTAAACAAGTTGCTACTATCTTTACCTGATAGTACCAACTATTATTATACTTTACAAAAAAATCACAACCACTAGAGCTCAAGAAGGATAAATACATCTCAGGAAGGAGAGGAAAAGGCGAAGAATAAGATAGGAAGATAAGAAGAGAAAGGGAGATAACTGTGGGGAGGAGGAAGAGGGTAGGGAAGGAGAGAGAGAGAGAGGAGAGGGCGGTGAGGGAGGGTGAGAGAGGTGGCAGTAATGACACAGGTGTACACGACTCACACATTACTTGACTGTCACCATGCCAACACTCACACCACCAGTACCACCACACCAGTAATATCACACCTCCAGTACCACCACACCAGTAATATCACACCTCCAGTACCATCACACCAAAAGTACCACCACACTAGTAACATCACACCTCCAGTGCCACCAGTACCATCACACCACCAGTACCACCACACCAGTAATATCACACCTCCAGTACCATCACACCACCAGTACCACCACACTAGTAATATCACACCTCCAGTACCATCACACCACCAGTACCACCACACTAGTAATATCACACCTCCAGTACCATCACACCAAAAGTACCACCACACTAGTAACATCACACCTCCAGTGCCACCAGTACCATCACACCACCAGTACCACCACACCAGTAATATCACACCTCCAGTACCATCACACCACCAGTACCACCACACTAGTAATATCACACCTCCAGTACCATCACACCACCAGTACCACCACACTAGTAACATCACACCTCCAGTGCCACCAGTACCATCACACCACCAGTACCACCACACTAGTAATATCACACCTCCAGTACCATCACACCAGTAACATCACACCTCTAGTGCCACCAATACCATCACACCACCAGTACCACCACACCAGTAATATCACACCACCAGTACCTCCAGTACCACCACACCACCAGTACCACAGTACCACCACACCAGTAACATCACATCAACAAATCATTCCATGAATCTGGGCCAGGTGCTAAGTGAGTGGGCATGATTTCAATTTGTTTTTCGAAATCTATGAGACTAGTAGTGATATCAGTTAGTTAGTCTGCGCCGTCTTCTGCTGGAGTGAAAAATGCTTCTGTATTCTCTACCTTGCTGTCATTTAGTGGGTTGCTGAACACAGACTCGTACTGTTCCTTTAGAATTTCGTTCTTTTCCTGTTCATCGTCAGGATACGAGTCTCCTCTCATTAACTGTCCAATTCTACAGTTAGTTATTAGCTTGGATTTTGCATATGAATAGAAATATTTTGTGTTTCTTGCGTTACCCTGGATGGCTTCTTGTTTCCTTTGTGCTCCTTCTGTTTGGTATGACACCTAAGTTTTTGTTCTAAATAGCCCACCCGTGTACCTGTCTAACCTTCCCTTCAAGCTACCAGTGGTACTTACCTCCATAATGTTACTGTGCAGTCTGGCGAGCATTTCAACGTACCTAGAAACAAAAAACAAGTTTTAGTATCTTAAAAATTCATCTAATGATGAGTCAGCAGAGTGTTGGTCAAATAACCAAAAACTGTAGTGAGCGTCATCACATAATTAGTACAAACGTAAACATCAACGAAGATACCCAAGTGTTGCACATACGTCTAATTCATCAAATTGTTTGTATTGTTTATCAATGGTTTCTTAATGGAGTTTAAAGCCTCTTGACTACATCAGGGTCATTAAGGCTGCACATCACCTTTTCACCACCAGACAACAACACTTGCATCCCAAGAACAAGGATTAAAGCGAAGTCTTAGCATATATACGGTGGGGAAATACACAAGTCGCTGTATATATGGTATACTTTGATGAGTTTCGAGAGCCCTTCTATTCCCGGAGCCCGGCCATGGGCCAGGCTCGTCTACCATTAATACATGAAATTTGACTACGAAAAATCTAACGTGTTTTTTTTTCTTTCATGTTGATCAGCAATTCAGAAACAGTGATTCTTGAGTGGTGTTTTGTCTATCAGGAGAAATGGGACGATTTCCTTTGACACAGGTCATAGATGCCTCACTCAGTACAGGTTTTGGACACATGACAAGCCTTCCGCTGGCTTGCAGGTCCACCCCTCAACAAAATATTACATCAATTGTAACATTTAGTTTCTAGAGAACACTTTAAAAGAGGAAGACTTGAGTTGTGAGATAACATGATAACACTTTATGTGCTGGAACAACCACTTATTAAATATCTTGACTAATATAGTTGCTTATGCTAGCTACAAAATATAGACGCAGTGTAAGTTATCTATGTCAGATATAAGATTGATAGAGAGAATCACGTGTTGTGCACCTAGCAACACCACATTTCAGCTACTAATTAAAACATGCCCAGTGTTTGCAAACTTTTATTACCATACGTTTCGCTCTCCATGAGCTTCGACGAGCCATTACGTTCATAAAACTCCTTGTGAGCGAAACGTTCTTATAAAAAAATCGCACACGTTGTAACTTATACATTTACTGGGAGTGGACTAATTCCCCTAGAATTAAAAATAATGATCGAGCTGTGATGCCTGCGTGCTTCACCAACAACCTGGCTGACCAGGTTATCAAACAAGGGCCTGGTACCAGACCCGGGCGATACCCGAAATACCTGTTACCAATTTCCTTGCAACCACCAGTCCTTGCAACCACCAGTATCACCACCACCAGCCCTACAACCACCAGTATCACCACCACCAGCCCTACAACCACCAGTATCACCACCACCACCAGCCCTACAACCACCAGTATCACCACCACCAGCTCTACAACCACCAGTATCACCACCACCAGTATCACCACCACTAGTCCTACAACCACCAGTATCACCAGCTCTACAACCACCAGTATCACCACCACCAGCACTACAACCACCAGTATCACCACCACCAGCTCTACAACCACCAGCTCTACAACCACCAGCTCTACAACCACCAGCTCTACAACCACCAGTATCACCACCACCAAAATCACCACCACCAGCTCTACAACCACCAGTATCACCACCACCAGCACTACAACCACCAATATCACCACCACCAGCTCTACAACCACCAGTATCACCACCACCAGCACTACAACCACCAGTATCACCACCACCAGCCCTACAACCACCAGTATCACCACCACCAGTCCTACAACCACCAGTATCACCACCACCAGTCCTACAACCACCAGTATCACCACCATCAGCTCTACAACCACCAGTATCACCACCACCAGTCCTACAACCACCAGTATCACCACCACCAGTCCTACAACCACCAGTATCACCACCACCAGTATCACCACCACCAGTCCTACAACCACCAATATCACCACCACCAGCTCTACAACCACCAGTATCACCACCACCAGCACTACAACCACGAGTATCACCACCACCAGCCCTACAACCACCAGTATCACCACCACCACCAGCTCTACAACCACCATTATCACCACCACCAGCACTACAACCACCAGTATCATCACCACCAGCCCTACAACCACCAGTATCACCACCACCAGTCCTACAACCACCAGTATCACCACCACCAGTCCTACAACCACCAGTATCACCATCAGCTCTACAACCACCAGTATCACCACCATCAGCTCTACAACCACCAGTATCACCACCACCAGTCCTACAAGCATCTGTATCACCACCACCAGTCCTACAACCACCAGTATCACCACTATCAGCTCTACAACCACCAGTATCACCACCACCAGCACTACAACCACCAGTATCACCACCACCAGTCCTACAACCACCAGTATCACCACCACCAGTCCTACAACCACCAGTATCACCACCACCAGCACTACAACCACCAGTATCACCACCATCAGCTCTACAACCACCAGTATCACCACCACCAGCACTACAACCACCAGTATCACCACCACCAGTCCTACAACCACCAGTATCACCACCACCAGTCCTACAACCACCAATATCACCACCACCAGCTCTACAACCACCAGTATCACCACCACCAGCACTACAACCACGAGTATCACCACCACCAGTATCACCACCACCAGCTCTACAACCACCATTATCACCACCACCAGCACTACAACCACCAGTATCATCACCACCAGCCCTACAACCACCAGTATCACCACCACCAGTCCTACAACCACCAGTATCACCACCACCAGTCCTACAACCACCAGTATCACCACCATCAGCTCTACAACCACCAGTATCACCACCATCAGCTCTACAACCACCAGTATCACCACCATCAGCTCTACAACCACCACTATCACCACCACCAGTCCTACAAGCATCTGTATCACCACCACCAGTCCTACAACCACCAGTATCACCACCATCAGCTCTACAACCACCAGTATCACCACCACCAGCACTACAACCACCAGTATCACCACCACCAGTCCTACAACCACCAGTATCACCACCACCAGTCCTACAACCACCAGTATCACCACCACCAGCACTACAACCACCAGTATCACCACCATCAGCTCTACAACCACCAGTATCACCACCACCAGCACTACAACCACCAGTATCACCACCACCAGTCCTACAACCACCAGTATCACCACCACCAGTCCTACAACCACCAGTATCACCACCACCAGCACTACAACCACCAGTATCACAACCACCAGCTCTACAACCACCAGTATCACCACCACCAGTCCTACAACCACCAGTATCACCACCATCAGCTCTACAACCACCAGTATCACCACCACCAGTCCTACAACCACCAGTATCACCACCACCAGTCCTACAACCACCAGTATCACCACCACCAGTATCACCACCACCAGTCCTACAACCACCAATATCACCACCACCAGCACTACAACCACCAGTATCACCAGCACTACAACCACCAGTATCGCCACCACCAGTCCTACAACCACCAGTATCACCACCACCAGTCCTACAACCACCAGTATCACCACCACCAGCACTACAACCACCAGTATCACCACCATCAGCTCTACAACCACCAGTATCACCACCACCAGCACTACAACCACCAGTATCACCACCACCAGTCCTACAACCACCAGTATCACCACCACCAGTCCTACAACCACCAGTATCACCACCACCACCACTACAACCACCAGCTCTACAACCACCAGTATCACCACCACCAGTCCTACAACCACCAGTATCACCACCATCAGCTCTACAACCACCAGTATCACCACCACCAGTCCTACAACCACCAGTATCACCACCACCAGTCCTACAACCACCAGTATCACCACCACCAGTCCTACAACCACCAGTATCACCACCACCAGTCCTACAACCACCAGTATCACCACCACCAGTCCTACAACCACCAGTATCACCACCACCAGTCCTACAACCACCAGTATCACCACCATCAGCTCTACAACCACCAGTATCACCACCACCAGTCCTACAACCACCAGTATCACCACCACCAGTCCTACAACCACCGGGATACGTCACTTGGACACAAAATAAACAGGTCAGCGGGCGTCTGAGTAGCAGCTCAAACTATTTTATATTTCACAATCGTGGGGAAGCGCTAAACCCGTAGGGACCATACACCGCCTTAGGGAAAGTGAAGCAAGTTTGCTCCGAGGATGAAGAGACCTTCACCGGTATTAATAAATACAAACTAAAAGTCGATTTCAGTTTACTAAAAGCGATTTTACAGATTATTATACGTTAGGTTAATGGACCACATGTGCAACTAATGTGCATTTTATTGTAGCAACGTTTCGCTCTCCAGGAGCTTTGTCTACCTCTGACTATCAGTAACTGGGGAGCCAGGTCAGTACCTGGTGAGCCAGGTCAGTAACTGGGGAGCCAGGTCAGTAACTGGTGATCCAGGTCAGTAACTGGTGAGCCAGGTCAGTAACTGGTGATCCAGGTCAGTAACTGGTGATCCAGGTCAGTAACTGGTGATCCAGGTCAGTAAATGGTGAGCCAGGTCAGTAACTGGTGAGCCAGGTCAGTAACTGGTAATCCAGGTCAGTAACTGGTGATCCAGGTTAGTAACTGGTGATCCAGGTCAGTAACTGGTGAGCCAGGTCAGTAACTGGTGATCCAGGTCAGTAACTGGTGAGCCAGGTTAGTAACTGGTGAGCCAGGTTAGTAACTGGTGAGCCAGGTCAGTAACTGGTGAGCCAGGTTAGTAACTGGTGAGCTAGGTTAGTAACTGGTGAGCCAGGTCAGTAACTGGTGATCCAGGTCAGTAACTGGTGAGCCAGGTTAGTAACTGGTGAGCCAGGTTAGTAACTGGTGATCCAGGTCAGTAACTGGTGAGCCAGGTCAGTAACTGGTGATCCAGGTCAGTAACTGGTGAGCCAGGTTAGTAACTGGTGAGCCAGGTTAGTAACTGGTGATCCAGGTCAGTAACTGGTGATCCAGGTCAGTAACTGGTGAGCCAGGTTAGTAACTGGTGATCCAGGTCAGTAACTGGTGAGCCAGGTCAGTAACTGGTGATCCAGGTCAGTAACTGGTGATCCAGGTCAGTAACTGGTGAGCCAGGTTAGTAACTGGTGAGCCAGGTCAGTAACTGGTGAGCTAGGTCAGTAACTGGTGAGCCAGGTTAGTAACTGGTGAGCCAGGTCAGTAACTGGTGAGCCAGGTTAGTAACTGGGGAGCCAGGTTAGTAACTGGTGAGCCAGGTTAGTAACTGGGGAGCCAGGTCAGTAACTGGTGAGCCCGGTCAGTAACTGGGGAGCCAGGTCAGTACCTGGGGAGCCAGGTCAGTAACTGGGGAGCCAGATCAGTAACTGGGGAGCCAGGTCAGTAACTGGGGAGCCAGGTCAGTAATTGGTGAGCCAGGTCAGTAACTGGTGAGCCAGGTCAGTAACTGGTGAGCCACGTTAGTAACTGGTGAGCCAGGTCAGTAACTGGTGAGCCAGTTCAGTAACTGGGGAGCCAGTTCAATAAATGGGGAGCCTGGACAGTAACTTTTGAGCCAGCTCAGCAACTGGTGAGCCAGGTTAGTAACTGGTGAGCCAGGTCAGCAACTGGTGAGACAGGTCAGTAACTGGTGAGCCAGTTCAGCAACTGGTGAGCCAGGTCAGTAACTTTTGAGCCAGGTCATCAACTTGTGAGCCAGTTCAGAAACTGGTGAGCCAGGTCAGTAACTGGTGAGCCAGGTTAGTAACTGGTGAGCCAGGTTAGTAACTGGTGAGCCAGGTCAGTAACTGGTGAGCCAGGTCATCAACTTGTGAGCCAGTTCAGAAACTGGTGAGCCAGGTCAGTAACTGGTGAGCCAGGTTAGTAACTGGTGAGCCAGGTTAGTAACTGGTGAGCCAGTTCAGTAATTGGGGAGCCTGGACAGTAACTTTTGAGCCAGGTCAGTAACTGGTGAGCCAGGTCAGTAACTGGTGAGCCAGGTCAGTAACTGGTGAGCCAGGTCAGTAACTGGTGAGCCAGGTCAGTAACTGGTGAGCCAGGTCAGTAACTGGGGAGCCAGGTCAGTAACTGGGGATCCAGATCAGCAACTGGGGATCCAGATCAGCAACTGGGGAGCCAGATCAGTAACTAAAAGGTCAGGTGTGGCATGTCACAGCGGAGGCCCTGAGCCTAAGAAATGGAATGAAGGTAAAGAGAAGCAAGAGCAAGGGTGTCCCTTACATGGGTGATGAAATCCATCCAGACTGTGACAGCGAGAATACAATCTGCTTTCCCACAATGTAACTTTCACACACAATAGACTAGCAACCCACTCTCAGTCTACCTAAATAAGAGAAAAACATCTGTATTTGACTGAAGAAGCTTACTGTGTAGGCGACAAGTTTCAGCAATAATGATACCCAACTGTTGCACGTCTTAATCATCAGTGGCAGTACACGCCCTCGCTATCACATCAATGAATGAATGAATGAATGAATGAATGAATGAATGAATGAATGAATGAATAAATGATTAAATGAAGGCATGGCTACCACTACCAGCCGCAGCATCTAATTGGCTAGTACTCCAGTGGGCTAGTTTTTATGTTTTTGTCTTATTTAGGAAGCCTGACAGAGGGTTGCTAGTCTATTCTACGTGAAAGTTACATTGTGGGAAGGCAGATTGAATTCTCGCTGCTTTTCATGACCTACGTAAGGGAAACTCTTGCTCTTCCTTCTGTTTACTTTCCTTCCATTTATTTTGGTTCAAAATTATTAATTTTTACATTAACATAAATGAAAAAAATATATCTTTAAACGTATGAGAAATTTTTAGAAAGGACTTAATTTAAATTTTAAATGAGTTCTTTCTAATTGACCAATTTTACCTATTCGGCACGACATATATATATATATATACAAAGGTGTGTATCGTACGGTCATTATAAACCAATAAAACTCTTGATATCATTATCACTGAAAAAATTATCAAATTTTCCGTAACATATTTTTTGGGAAAGTAAATTTTTTAAGGAAATTCAGCATATTTCGGCAAGTTGGGCTTATTCGGCACGACATATATACATCTTTACGTCCGGGAAGTTTATTCTTCATTTTATGGCTTAAATTATACTTGATTTTAGTGTGCAGGTGATTTACAGCCATATAAAGCTAGGCACGATGGCTAAGCTTTAAACTAAGCTAGGTAACTAGCAGGTGCGGCTATGGTTAAGCTTTAAACTAAGCTAGGTAACTAGCAGGTGCGGCTATCCAGGCTGTGGCAGGCAACACAATGTGACCAGCGCCGCCACACCTCAATGGTTCCAACGCCACACCTGTTTCTGAGTTCCGTTATGGGCCAATGAACCTCTCACCTGATCACTGCCCACCGCTCTCTCCTCTTGTAGTGTCCGGCAAGTGTAGAACCATAGTGTAGCAACACATGTAAAACTATCACAAGTGTAGAACCATAGTGTAGCAACACATGTAAGACTGTTACAAGTGTAGAACCATAGTGTAGCAACACATGTAAAACTATCACAAGTGTAGAACCATAGTGTAGCAACACATGTAAGACTGTTACAAGTGTAGAACCATAGTGTAGCAACACATGTAAAACTATCACAAGTGTAGAACCATAGTGTAGCAACACATGTAACACTGTTACAAGTGTAGAACCATAGTGTAGCAACACATGTAACACTGTTACAAGTGTAGAACCATAGTGTAGCAACACATGTAACACTATCACAAGTGTAGAACCATAGTGTAGCAACACATGTAACACTATCACAAGTGTAGAACCATAGTGTAGCAACACATGTAACACTATCACAAGTGTAGAACCATAGTGTAGCAACACATGTAACATTGTTACAAGTGTAGAACCATAGTGTAGCAACACATGTAACACTGTTACAAGTGTAGAACCATAGTGTATCAACACATGTAACACTGTCACAAGTGTAGAACCATAGTGTAGCAACACATGTAACACTGTTACAAGTGTAGAACCATAGTGTAGCAACACATGTAACACTGTCACAAGTGTAGAACCATAGTGTAGCAACACATGTAACACTGTTACAAGTGTAGAACCATAGTGTAGCAACACATGTAACACTGTCACAAGTGTTGAACCATAGTATATCAACACATGTAACACTGTCACAAGTGTTGAACCATAGTGTAGCAACACATGTAACACTGTCACAAGTGTAGAACCATAGTGTAGCAACACATGTAACACTGTCACAAGTGTAGAACCATAGTGTATCAACACATGTAACACTGTCACAAGTGTATAACCATAGTGTATCAACACATGTAACACTGTCACAAGTGTATAACCATAGTGTAGCAACACATGTAACACTGTTACAAGTGTTGAACCATAGTGTATCAACACATGTAACACTGTCACAAGTGTTAAACAGAGGAGGGTAGCTCAGATTCCTTAGATCTAAAGCTTGTCGCTTGCATCAAGATACCTCCTCTGAATATATAATAATAATAATAATCATAGAAAATTAAAGTAGACCTTGGCCTCTCAGTACCTGAAGTGAAATCCACTCTGATATTTTATGAAACACAATTTTACAGAAGTCTCAAGTATCACAAGAACTCCCGTCATCCATCAACAAATCTGTGATTGTATATATATATATATATATATATATATATATATATATATATATATATATATATATATGTACATTACACACACTGGAGTTCTACGATAAGGTAACAGAAGAAAGACAGGAGAGAGGGGATGGGTAGACTGCATCTTCTTGGACCGTCTGAAGGCTTTCGATACTGTACCACATAAGAGACTGGTTGAAAAGCTAGAGGAGCAGGAAGGAATAACAGAGAAAGTACTGCGATGAATCAGGGAATAACTGACAGGAAGGAAATTACGTGTGCTGGTACGTGATGTGTCAGAGTGGGTGCATGTGTCGAGTGGGGTTCCACAAGGGTCAGTCCTGGGTCCGGTGCTGTTTCTAGTATATGTGAATGACATGGCAGAAGGGATTCAGAGGTGTCCCTGTTTGCAGACGATGTGAAGCTAATGAGAAGAATACAAGTAGACAAGGATCAGGTAAGCCTGCAAGGAGAGCTGGACAAGCTGGTCCGAGAAATGGCTCTTGGAGTTTAACTCCAGCAAGTACAAAGTCATGAAGTTTGCAGAGGGACAAAGAAGACCGCAGACGGAGTATAGACTTGGTCAAAGGCTGCAAGGAAAGGATCTTAGGGTGAGCATCATACCCAGCACATCTCCCTGGGCGCACATCAACCAAATAACTGCTGCAGCATATGGGCGCTTGGCAAAACTAAGAATATCGTTTCGACAGCAAAGTAAGGAGTCATTCAAGACACTATTGTCTGTGTACGTCAGGCCCATATTGGAGTATGCAGCACCAGTATAGAACCCACACTTGGTCAAACACGTCAAGAAATAAGAAAGAGCAAAGGTTTGCAACAAGACTAGTCCCGGAGCTAAGGGTATGCCCAATGAGGAGAGGTTAAGGGAACTCGACCTGACGATACTGGAGGACAGGAGGAACAGAGGGGACATGATAACGACATATAAAATACTGAGAGAAATTGACAAGGTGGCTAGGGACAGAATGTTTCAGAGATGTGACACAGCAACAAGGGGTCACAAATGGAAGCTGAAAACTCAGATGAGTCACGGGGATGTTAGGAAGTATTTCTTCAGTCACAAAGTTGTCAAGAAGCGGAACAGTCTGGAGAGTGATGTAGTGGAGGCAGGATCCATACATAGCTTTAAGGAGAGGTTCGATAAAGCTCATGGAGCAGGGAGAGTGGGCCTAGTAGCGATCAACGTAGAGGTGGGGCCAGGAGCTATGACTCAACCACAACTAGGTGTGTACACACACCAATCGTCACTACCCGCTATGTGCAGTGTTGTTCGTCCCTCCTCCTCTAACACAGTCTGGCACTCCTAGGTTGGTTAATGGGGTTTAAAACCTATCGACTACACAAGGGTCATTAAGGCTGTATGGAACCTGTACACTACCAATCAAGAATACTCTAAAACTATAAACAGTGAGACCTGCACCTCTCACGCTGTGTATTGTGCGCTAAAACAGTAATATGCGCACAGATTCCATCATTCCAATGAATTCTTGACAGGTCAGAATTCTATTAAGGAAAAAGAAGTCTGTGAACATTGCCCATGAGAGGTCAGCAATCTTTCTTGTATATCTGGTTAAGTGTGGTTAAATATTTTTTCATATAGGACTACGCAGTCTAACCTTCAATTAAAACCAAATAATATTTTAAGTTTATAATTAATGTTCAGAAATTAACGCTGGACAACGAATAAAAACATTAACGTCAAAAAATAAAGGCAAAGAATATACACACCATAAGGTGTGTGTATATATAAAGTGATGATTCTATTTTATGTACATATTAATGTGGTGTTGAGTCAAGCACTGGTGAACAACTGACATTCAGACTTAACTCTAGTGTGCTCGATAAGTTTAAGATCCCATTAACAAACTAATGAGACTCTGATACTGCTGCTTTGATACATCCATTATCATGTCCACAAACAATGTGACTGTGGAATAAAGGTCACCCCTCTTAATGGTTCCATGGATCATAGTTCCCGAGGTACTGGTTCACACCCCGCGGTACTGGTTCACACCCCGAGGTACTGGTTCACACCCCGAGGTACTGGTTCACACCCCGAGGTACTGGTTCACACCCCGAGGTACTGGTTCACACCCCGAGGTACTGGTTCACACCCCGAGGTATTGGTTCACACCCCGAGGTACTGGTTCACACCCCGCGGTACTGGTTCACACCCCGAGGTACTGGTTCACACCCCGAGGTATTGGTTCACACCCCGAAGTACTGGTTCACACCCCGCGGTACTGGTTCAGACCCCGAGGTACTGGTTCACACCCCGAGGTACTGGTTCACACCCCGAGGTACTGGTTCACACCCCGCGGTACTGGTTCACACCCCGAGGTACTGGTTCACACCCTGAGGTATTGGTTCACACCCCGAGGTACTGGTTCACACCCCGCGGTACTGGTTCACACCCCGAGGTACTGGTTCACACCACGAGGTACTGGTTCACACCCCGAGGTACTGGTTCACACCCCGCGGTACTGGTTCACACCCCGAGGTACTGGTTCACACCCCGAGGTACTGGTTCACACCCCGAGGTACTGGTTCACACCCCGCGGTACTGGTTCACACCCCGAGGTACTGGTTCACACCCCGAGGTATTGGTTCACACCCCGCGGTACTGGTTCACACCCCGAGGTACTGGTTCACACCACGAGGTACTGGTTCACACCACGAGGTACTGGTTCACACCCGAGGTACTGGTTCACACCCCGCGGTACTGGTTCACACCCCGAGGTACTGGTTCACACCCCGAGGTACTGGTTCACACCCCGAGGTATTGGTTCACACCCGCGGTACTGGTTCACACCCCGAGGTACTGGTTCACACCCCGAGGTACTGGTTCACACCCGCGGTACTGGTTCACACCCGAGGAACTGGTTCACACCTCGAGGTACTGGTTCACACCCGAGGTACTGGTTCACACCCGCGGTACTGGTTCACACCCGAGGTACTGGTTCATACCCGAGGTATTGGTTCACACCCGAGGTACTGGTTCACACCCCGCGGTACTGGTTCACACCCCGAGGTACTGGTTCACACCACGAGGTACTGGTTCACACCCCGAGGTACTGGTTCACACAACGCGGTACTGGTTCACACCCCGAGGTACTGGTTCACACCCCGAGGTACTGGTTCACACCCCGAGGTATTGGTTCACACCCCGCGGTACTGGTTCACACCCCGAGGTACTGGTTCACACCCCGAGGTACTGGTTCACACCCCGCGGTACTGGTTCACACCCCGAGGAACTGGTTCACACCTCGAGGTACTGGTTCACACCCCGAGGTACTGGTTCACACCCCGCGGTACTGGTTCACACCCCGAGGTACTGGTTCACACCTCGAGGTACTGGTTCACACCCCGAGGTACTGATTCACACCCCGCGGTACTGGTTCACACCCCGAGTTACTGGTTCACACCCCGCGGTACTGGTTCACACCCCGAGGTACTGGTTCACACCCCGAGGTACTGGTTCACACCCGCGGTACTGGTTCACACCCCGAGGTACTGGTTCACACCCCGCGGTACTGGTTCACACCCCGAGGTACTGGTTCACACCCCGCGGTACTGGTTCACACCCCGAGTTACTGGTTCACACCCCGCGGTACTGGTTCACACCCCGCGGTACTGGTTCACACCCCGAGGTACTGGTTCACACCCCGAGGTACTGGTTCACACCCCGAGGTACTGGTTCACACCCCGCGGTACTGGTTCACACCCCGAGGTACTGGTTCACACCCCGAGGTACTGGTTCACACCCCGCGGTACTGGTTCACACCCCGAGGTACTGGTTCACACCCCGCGGTACTGGTTCACACCACGAGGTACTGGTTCACACCCCGAGGTACTGGTTCACACCCCGAGGTACTGGTTCACACCCGCGGTACTGGTTCACACCCCGAGGTACTGGTTCACACCCCGCGGTACTGGTTCACACCACGAGGTACTGGTTCACACCCCGAGGTACTGGTTCACACCCCGAGGTACTGGTTCACACCCCGCGGTACTGGTTCACACCCCGAGGTACTGGTTCACACCCCGAGGTACTGGTTCACACCCCGCGGTACTGGTTCACACCCCGAGGTACTGGTTCACACCCCGAGGTACTGGTTCACACCCCGAGGTACTGGTTCACACCCCGCGGTACTGGTTCACACCCCGAGGTACTGGTTCACACCCCGAGGTACTGGTTCACACCCCGCGGTACTGGTTCACACCCCGATGTACTGGTTCCCACCCCGCGGTACTGGTTCACACCCCGAGGTACTGGTTCACACCCCGAGGTACTGGTTCACACCCCGCGGTACTGGTTCACACCCCGATGTACTGGTTCCCACCCCGCGGTACTGGTTCCCACCCCGAGGTACTGGTTCACACCCCGAGGTACTGGTTCACACCCCGAGGTACTGGTTCACACCCCGCGGTACTGGTTCACACCCCGATGTACTGGTTCCCACCCCGCGGTACTGGTTCACACCCCGAGGTACTGGTTCACACCCCGAGGTACTGGTTCACACCCCGCGGTACTGGTTCACACCCCGATGTACTGGTTCCCACCCCGCGGTACTGGTTCACACCCCGAGGTACTGGTTCACACCTCGCCTCACTAATTCACCAGCAAACAATATGAATAAGAATTATTGAGAAAAACACAGTTAAAAAAAATATATTCTTTAATTGGTAGTTATCTTGCGTGTTCATTACTCCATGAAAACTGAAATAACAACATTAACCTGAAATTAACAACAAATATTCATAGCGTCCTTAGTAACGTCTCAACTTTACATAAATATTATTACTGGCCGAAGACTTACGTTGGGCTTACAACTGTGACTGGTGACGTAGTGTTCTTACAAGTAGTGGCAGGCGTCCACTGCTCAACTTTACATACAAGACGGTCGCAATTTGTTACTGGAGAATGTAGGTGCAAATTTGCCTATCATATCCTTAAAACTGCGCATTTTTTTCCATTTAATAAGTTGAGTATGCCTCTTCTGAAAGGCTTCAAACTTTAATAATTGACGCATCGTTAAGAACTGACCCATCTTGTGGCTGCGTTGGTGCCAATTTTCAGTTTTTATTGAAGAAATTGTGATATTATTTTATTTGCATAACTTGTGAACGCCTCTTCTGATCAGTTTCAAATCTTCATCGATGATATTTAACCACATTAAAAATCTTATGCCCCACTCTGTACTATTCATTATACGTGCATTAAGACAGAGGGGGCTGAGTTTATGAGATGCGCAGCCACGGAAACACATCGTTATTTTTCAATTTAAAGGGAAGTGCTAAACCAATAAGGGTCATATAACTCATGGAGAATGGGACGAGACAATTATAATTAAATATAAATAACCCACAAATAGGAGAATGACACTTATGACGACGTTTCGGCCTGACTTGCACCATTAAGTAGCTAATGGTGCAAGTCAGACCGAAACGTCAAGTTTCAGTCTATGTGCGGGTTGTGTGTTGTTCCGTTGACGGTATTCTCTTTTTATTCTTTACAACTGATCCTAAGATGGAGAAGGCAGCTCAAATTCGTTGCATCCAAAGCCTTTTAATCTCAAGGTAACACCCCCCCCCCCTCCTTGAAGGGCCAGAATCAAGAATAAACTTTACTGCAGCAAGAGGCTGCAGATTATTACCTATTATACTGCAGTGTGAGTACTGAACCACTGCTGCACGTACTGAACCACTGCTGCACGTACTGAACCACTGCTGCACGTACTGAACCACTGTTGAACGTACTGAACCACTGTTGAACGTACTGAACCACTGCTGCACGTACTGAACCACTGCTGCACGTACTGAACCACTGCTGCACGTACTGAACCACTGCTGCGCGTACTGAACCACTGCTGCGCGTACTGAACCACTGCTGCACGTACTGAACCACTGCTGCACGTACTGAACCACTGTTGAACGTACTGAACCACTGTTGAACGTACTGAACCACTGCTGCACGTACTGAACCACTGCTGCACGTACTGAACCACTGCTGCACGTACTGAACCACTGCTGAACGTACTGAACCACTGTTGAACGTACTGAACCACTGCTGCGCGTACTGAACCACTGCTGCACGTACTGAACCACTGCTGCACGTACTGAACCACTGCTGCACGTACTGAACCACTGCTGCGCGTACTGAACCACTGCTGCGCGTACTGAACCACTGCTGCGCGTACTGAACCACTGCTGCACGTACTGAACCACTGCTGCAAGTACTGAACCACTGCTGCACGTACTGATCCACTGCTGAACGTATTGAACCACTGCTGCACGTACTGAACCACTGCTGCACGTACTGAACCACTGTTGCACGTACTGAACCACTGCTGCACGTACTGAACCACTGTGCCGTACTGAACCACTGCTGCACGTACTGAACCACTGTTGCACGTACTGAACCACTGCTGCACGTACTGAACCACTGTTGCACGTACTGAACCACTGCTGCACGTACTGAACCACTGTTGCACGTACTGAACCACTGCTGCACGTACTGAACCACTGTTGCACGTACTGAACCACTGCTGCACGTACTGAACCACTGCTGCACGTACTGAACCACTGCTGCACGTACTGAACCACTGCTGCACGTACTGAACCACTGCTGCACGTACTGACCACGCTGCACGTCTGACCCACTGCTGCACGTACTGAACCACTGCTGCACGTACTGAACCACTGCTGCACGTACTGAACCACTGCTGCACGTACTGAACCACTGCTGCACGTACTGAACCACTGCTGCACGTACTGAACCACTGCTGCACGTACTGAACCACTGCTGCACGTACTGAACCACTGTGCAGTACTGACCACTGTGCACGTACTGAACCACTGCTGCACGTACTGAACCACTGCTGCACGTACTGAACCACTGTGCACGTACTGAACCACTGCTGCACGTACTGAACCACTGCTGCACGTACTGAACCACTGTGCACGTACTGACCACTGCTGCACGTACTGAACCACTGCTGCACGTACTGAACCACTGCTGCACGTACTGAACCACTGCTGCACGTACTGAACCACTGCTGCACGTACTGAACCACTGTGCACGTACTGAACCATGCTAGTCTGACACTGTGACTGAACCACTGCTGCACGTACTGAACCACTCGTATGCACGTACTGAACCACTGTTGCACGTACTGAACCACTCTGCACGTACTGAACCACTGTTGCACGTACTGAACCACTGCTGCACGTACTGAACCACTATTGCACGTACTGAACACGCTGCGTACTGAACACTGACTGCACTACTGAACACTGTGCATGACTAACCACTGTGCACGTACTGAACCACTGTCTGCACGTACTGAACCACTGCTGCACGTACTGAACCACTGTGCACGTACTGAACCACTGCTGACGTACTGAACCACTGTGCACGTACTGAACCACGCTGCACGTACTGAACCACTGCTGCACGTACTGAACCACTGCTGACGTACACACTACTGAACGTATGAAACACTTGCACGTACTGAACAGCTGACACTGCACCACTGCTGCACGTACTGCCAACTACTGAACATTAGCGTACTGAACCACTGCTGACGTACTGAACCCCTGCTGACGTATAACGTACATAAAGGCTGACATGAACAGCCTGACGTACTAACCACTAATGCAAGTACATAAAGGTACTAACAGCTGACACCACACTACTAATATAAGTAAATAAAGGTACTAACAGCTGACACCACACTACTAATATAAGTACATAAAGGTACTAACAGCTGACACCACACTACTAATATAAGTACATAAAGGTACTAACAGCTGACGTCACACTACTAATATAAGTACATAAAGGTACTAACAGCTGACGTCACACTACTAATATAAGTACATAAAGGTACTAACAGCTGACGACCACACTACTAATATAAGTACATAAAGGTACTAACAGCTGACACCACACTACTAATATAAGTACATAAAGGGACTAACAGCTGACGTCACACTACTAATATAAGTACATAAAGGTACCAACAGCTGACGTCACACTACTAATATAAGTACATAAAGGTACTAACAGCTGACGTCACACTACTAATATAAGTACATAAAGGTACTAACAGCTGACACCACACTACTAATATAAGTACATAAAGGTACTAACAGCTGACGTCACACTACTAATATAAGTACATAAAGGTACTAACAGCTGACACCACACTACTAATATAAGTACATAAAGGTACTAACAGCTGACACCACACTACTAATATAAGTACATAAAGGTACTAACAGCTGACGTCACACTACTAATATAAGTACATAAAGGTACTAACAGCTGACCACACTACTAATATAATATGGTCTACAGCTGACCACTACTAATATAAGTACAAAAATGACCACACTACTAATATAGTACAAAGTTAGCTGACACCTACTAATAGACATAGTACAACAGTACACACTACTAATATAAGTACATAAGTAACATGAGCTACTAATACTAAAGGTATAACAGCTGACACCACACTACTAATATAAGTACATAAAGGTACTAACAGCTGACGTCACACTACTAATATAAGTACATAAAGGTACTAACAGCTGACCACACTACTAATATAAGTCATAAAGGTACTAACATGACCACACTACTAATATAAGTACATAAAGGTACTAACAGCTGACTCACACTACTAATATAAGTACATAAAGGTACTAACAGCTGACTCACACTACTAATATAAGTACATAAAGGTACTAACAGCTGACGCACACTACTAATATAAGTACATAAAGGTACTAACAGCTGACATCACACTACTAATATAAGTACATAAAGGTACTAACAGCTGACGCACACTACTAATATAAGTACATAAAGGTACTAACAGCTGACGTCACACTACTAATATAAATACATAAAGGTACTAACAGCTGACGCACACTACTAATATAAGTACATAAGTCTACGTGACACACTAACAGCATAGACAACAGTCCACACTACTAATATAAGTACATAAAGGTACTAACAGCTGACGTCACACTACTAATATAAGTACATAAAGGTACTAACAGCTGACACCACACTACTAATATAAGTACATAAAGGTACTAACAGCTGACGTCACACTACTAATATAGTACAAGGTCTAACATGAACATAAATAGTACTAAGGTCAACAGCTGACGATCACTACTACAGTAATAGGCCTAAGTACATAAAGGTTAGTGCTAACAAGCTGACACAGTCACACTATAATAAATACATAAAGGTCACTAACAGCTCACATACCACATACTAATATAATCATAAAGGTACTAACAACTGACACAACTACTAATATAAACAAAAGGATTACTAACAAGTGATCACTATAGTATCAAGAGGTACATGGCATAATAGGTATGTCAAGAATCCAGTGAGCCTTAATTGTACTGTACTGAACGAGACACACATACTAAATACTAAGGCTAATGCATATATAACAAGGCTACACTGCCAATAATTAAACACATATGAGGTACAAACCAAGTGACTGCACAACTAAGCTGCTACTGATACATCAACAGAGATTTACATATGCATACCCAAGTAACACAGATAAATATACAATCACATTATGCAGAAGAGACTGGAAGGAAAACAGAATAACTTAGTAGTAGGTAAATAAAAAAACACGGGGTAATGTCAGCATTGCCTCAGCTGACCAAGTGGGATGATCAAGCAGTAGAGCGCCTGACTAGCGGGGGGAAATGGCAGCAGGCCACCCTGCTACTGCCTCCTACTTTCACATGGTGTTCAAATGTGAGAGGGCGCGGGAAGCCACATTTTCCGCGTGGCTTGATCACTTCAGCGGGGCTTGCGCCATTATGGCGGGGTTGTAGCTGGCTCACAAGTGCAGCCAAGTCATCCCACGTACACACATCAACACCTGCCTAATACTCCACACACTTTGTTTTTGTTTCTCCAACTTAAATATCTTCTTGGTGCATCCAAGCAATAAATATCAACACAATATCGACAAGAAGGATCATATAGTGTAAATTTGTAGTTGTTATTCCAGAGGTGGGCGAGTGAGGGTGATGGTAGTGTAGTGGGGAAGTGTGGCAACAGTGGTAGGGAGGCGCCAAGCAGTCTGGCAGGAGTTACAGATGTGGTTAACCTCCACTCTGGCATTTCCTGACCACCATTGTTTCTCACCCTACTTCTTTCACTCATCATTCAGCTCTACGCTGCTTACGCTATCAACCTACTTTCTCTATACGCATAACTTTGTTATTAAACATGTATTTACTATAACTTCATAATGCTTGTGTACATACTTCTCCAATATGTAAAAGTTCCATCACATACATTAGGTCGTAACCTAACATTACTTTTTGCTTCAAATAAGCGTAATGCGTCACGAGCCTCATTAATATTGTCTTTATTGTAATAATACACACAGATTATACACCAACGAAAGGATGTTTAGCAACTCAAATATACCATGTGACATAAGGACGGCCTTTTATTACTAGACTCATAATTTATCTACATTTTTTGGTGAAGGTTCTTTGTCAATGTCTCCAGTGCTGAATGACCCATACAGATTTAGAGTTTTTGTGAAAATAATAATAAAATATTTAACCATATCCCTCACCGAGAATATCCTACATGTGTCAGCAAGACGAGGGTCAAATGGGAAGAGGCCCCAACTATTATGGTAGTTTTCGCTTACTATTAAGCAAACATGTGACTGGTATCGATAGTTTTCTACTGCAGCAGCTCGCCCTAAGTCCAGACTTTCTGGTAACCACATCACCACCCAAACAAGTGATATCTGCAGCTTTAAGCCAACAAGGCCAAAATAGTCCCGCTTATCACGCAGTTACAAGGAATGTCTGGCCACAAGCTAGTGCTAGGCTAAGTAGAGAAACTAGCAGTGGTTTGTACTATAGCATGTATGGGCCACAGATGTTGACACACATGGACCACTGGTCTTGACAACCATGGGCCACTGGTGCTGACACAACCATGGACCACTATGTTGACAACTATGGGCCACTGGTGCTGACACAACCATGGACCACTATGTTGACAACTATGGGCCACTGGTGCTGACAACCATGGGCCACATATGTTGACACACATGGACCACTGGTGTTGACAACCATGGGCCACTGGTACTGACACAACCATGGGCCACTGGTACTGACACAACCATGGACCACTATGTTGACACAACTATGGGCCACTATGTTGACACAACTATGGGCCACTGGTGCTGACACAACCATGGGCCACTGGTGTTGACACAACCATGGGCCACTATGTTGACACAACCATGGGCCACGGAAGTTGACAGTTCGACACTTTTTTCCATGTTTGCTGAGTAGTTCACATAATTCTCGTCTCCGTGTCGAGGATATTCTTTGTGATTTACGGCTAACCCAGTAATGTTTAATGCGTCTATGTCACCAATAATATCTATACCTTGAAAGAAGACAAATAAATCTAAGCTATTTTTCATCGTCTTTATCTTCATTTTCGAATTCTAAACGTAAGAAAAAAACAAGAGCACTGAAGTGAACCATTAAATTAAAGACTGAATGTCATAATCTACTCTGTCATTTTTCCTGACCTTGGCAACATTTTTAAGTACTCTAAACATTAAGTTGTGTGACGTTAATATTCCAAGATCTTTCTCAACTGCTCTCCTTCCTATGAAAAGATCTGACTACGTAATATATCCTGCCATGTGTTTTGTGTTCTTCAGTGACCGGTGGAATTTTCCACTGCCAAATGGAAGACCCATTATCAAACTGCCATTAGAGCACCAATAATGCCCATCACCGAAATTATTACAATGACTATTAACACATTAACAATGATATTATCAGTCTCACTACATCACATTAATAATACCACACTAACAACAAAAACAGGAACTATAACAAAACAAAAACAGCCACTCTTAATACCAATTACATAAACAACTAGTATTAAGAACTCGTTAGTAAAAATTTAATACCAGAATAACATAACTCCTAATACCACAAACAACAACTATTAATACCACATTAACTATTAATACATTAATAAAAAAAGTTACTAATACCACATCAACAAAAACTAATAATACCACATTAACAAAAACAACTATCAATACCACATCAACAAAAACAACTATTAATACCACATTAACAAAAACAACTATTAATACATCAACAAAAACAACTATTAATACATTAACAAAAACAATTAATATCACATCAACAAAAACAACTATTAATACCACATCAACAAAAACAACTATTAATACCACATAAAAACAACTATTAATACATCAACAAAAACAACTATTAATATATCATTAACAAAAATTAACTATTACTGGTAATACCAACAAAAGCAACAAATATTAATACATTAATCAAAACAACACCTATTTATACCACATTAAAAACTAACTATTACCAGTAATACCACGTTAACAAAACAATAACTATTCATAGCACATGTACAAAAACAACTACCACGTCAACAAAAAGAACTACATGAATAAAAACAACTACAAGAACAAAAACTACCGCACGAACAAAAACAACTACGTGAACAAAAACAACAATTACATGAACAAAAACAATTACCACATGAACAAAAACAACTACGTGAACAAAAATAGCTACATGAACAAAAACAACAATTACCACATAAGCAAAAGCAACAACCACCACCTTACCAAAACAACAACTACCACCACATTACCAAAACAACAACTACCACCACATTACCAAAACAACAACTACCACCACATTACCAAAACAACAACTACCACCACATTACCAAAGCAACAACTAACACCACATTACCAAAACAACAACTACCACCACATTACCAAAACAACAACTACCACCACATTACCAAAGCAACAACTACCACCACATTACCAAAACAACAACTACCACCACATTACCAAAGCAACAACTAACACCACATTACCAAAACAACTACCATCACATTACCAAAACAACAACTACCACCACATTACCAAAACAACAACTACCACCACATTACCAAAGCAATTACTACCACCACATTACCAAAACAACAACTACCACCACATTACCAAAACAACAACTACCACCACATTACCAAAACAACAACTACCACCACATTACCAAAACAACAACAACCACCACCTTACCAAAACAACAACAACCACCACATTACCAAAACAACAACTACCACCACATTACCAAAGCAATTACTACCATCACATTACCAAAACAACAACTACCACCACATTACTAAAACAACAACTACCACCACATTACCAAAACAACAACTACCACCACATTACCAAAGCAATTACTACCACCACATTACCAAAACAACAACTACCACCACATTACCAAAACAACAACTACCACCACATTACCAAAACAACAACTACCACCACATTACCAAAACAACAACAACCACCACCTTACCAAAACAACAACAACCACCACATTACCAAAACAACAACTACCACCACATTACCAAAACAACAACTACCACCACATTACCAAAGCAATTACTACCATCACATTACCAAAACAACAACTACCACCACATTACTAAAACAACAACTACCACCACATTACCAAAACAACAACTACCACCACATTACTAAAACAACAACTACCACCACATTACCAAAACAACCACTACCACCACTTTACCAAAACAACAATTAATAGCAATTTAAGCACAAAAGAGAGACCACTGGGCATCAAGAAAGTCACAAAGCCGGGAAAACCATAACACGTAACAGGATTTACACATTATAACAGCCATGACAAGGAAAGAGGAAGCCACCAGAGAAGAAATGTTGGGAAGTTTGTAAAGTGTTGATGGAGGCAGAGGCGCCGTGGTGTCTCCCACCACCTGCCACACACTCACGTCATACCTTAACTCTGTACTCAACTCGGAAAACTGGGCTGTACCCACCTAGTTGTGGGAGCGGCGCTCGAGTCTTACCTATTATTATTATTATTATTATTATTATTACAATAATTAATTAGTGATATAATAATAATAATAATAATAATAATAATAATAATAATAATAATAATAATAATAATAATATGTGATAATGATATGTGATAATAATAATGATAATATAATGTGATAATAATATGTAATAATAATAATTTGTATTTCAAGTCTTTGTACAAAAATATTCGATAATTAGAAAGCCTAAAAAATACAGAGTATTCTGGGTAAACTTCGACTAGAACTGAGACTACATAGTTTTACCTTAATGCTTCTTGTACTGACAAGAAGTTAAAAACAGTTAAGATACAGGTTACAAGATTATTCATTTTAAAATAGAAAACTCTAACTGACAAGTTGTAAAAGGTTGCGTGGTACTAGTTTATAATATTACAATACACAGCAATATATGTCATCTGAAGATTATTAAGTATATTGATTATTCTTAGAAAAACCTTATTAAAACACCAATGCCAAATTCAAGGGTCGGGAATATAATGACAAGTGAAATAATACGTCTTGTAGCAATTGTAATTGTTGCAGCAGACATGAACGTAAGAAACTAAGAACAATGATCTTTGTAAAGGTGTCGTTACAACAACTATGTCAGAATAAAGACATTGTAATATATGGTACAATATATGAGAGTAGAAAAATAATGGGAACAAGTAGAAGAGGATGAAAACTCAATAAATAGGTTACAAAGATGTGTTTAACAGTGTATTGCTGTCATCAACCAAATAAAGGTAAGTAGGTACTTTCTTTGTTTTTACAGTAGTGGATGGCAGGCAGAGAACCTTTGGATTCTTCTGACAGTTTCAAATTTTGGGTCCTTTTATGCGCAGTGACTTTTTACTCAGGTTGAGTCAAACCGGGTTCACTAATTCAAAATTTTAGATGGGCATAGAGTTACATATTTGTAATTGTAAATACAAACCACTGTTAGTGGTGTCTGAGAGTTATTATTATGACAGACAACAGTAGCCCAATATAAACAAAAAAAGTGTGCTTATTTGCTGCTAGGCAAAATGACTTGACTCTAGTATCGACTCGGGCATCTTTCGTCTGTTTACTGGGGTTGAATCTCAGCTCCTGGCTCCCGCCTCGTGGACCTCGTCATACCTACTCTTTCAGCTGCGTGCTGAGTGTACCTAAACCGCTTGCTAACCCAGATTTTTTGTAAGCACCTTGACATTGCAGTGTGTCCAGGTGCCACCTGCTCCCTTGTCCTTGGAATTCCATGTATTTCTCACCTGCCCGGGAGGGGCGTCCGTGTAAGCATGACTTGACTCGACCGCCGGAAAAACCGGTTCAAAAAAAGTCAAATTTTCGGAATTTCGAAAGCCAGCTAGGTGATTTTTTTTTTAATACCTGCCTGAAAGCCAGCCAGGCAGCTTATCAACACCTGTCTGAAAGCCAGCAGGTGGCTTGTCTAAACCTGCCTGAAAGCTAGCCAGGTGGCTTAACACTACCTGCCTGAAAGTCAGCCAGGTGGCTTAACACTACCTGCCTGAAAGTCAGCCAGGTGGCTTAACACTACCTGCCTGAAAGTCAACCAGGTGGCTTAACACTACCTGCCTGAAAGCCAGCTAGGTGGCTTATCAACACCTGTCTGAAAGTTAGCAGGTGGCTTGTCAACACCTGCCTTGAAGCGAGCCAGGTGGCTTGTCAACACCACATATCTGAAAGCCAGCCAGGTGATCAAGCCACTAAGGTGATGACCATCAAGTCTGCAGTATTTACCTCATTCAAATTCAATTCCAATTACTTAGTGAGGCAGATGAGACACAAGCGCAACAGTTATATATATTTATTCCGCATGTGTCTCACTACCTACTTGTCTGTATTGTACAACATTATTAACAATTATTTAATCGGAAAAAATAACAAATTACAATTACTGGATATTTTGTATTTAATTTTCTTCAATTTCAAATTCTACTAATGTTTAAATCAATGTTAAATGTTTCAATACGAAAACATTCTTCATTTTCTATTTTGTATTAAAATTTCGTATTTCGTATTCAAATTTCCTATTTTTTTATTTAAATTTAGTATTTTGTATTCAAATTTCCTATTTTGTATTCAAATTTCCTATTTTTGTATTCAAATTTCCTATTTTTGTATTTAAATTTCTTATTTTGTATTCAAATTTCATATTTTGTATTCAAATTTCCTATTTTTGTATTCAAATTTTCTATTTTTTTATTTAAATTTCCTATTTTGTATTTAAATTTAGGATTTTTGTATTCAGATTTCCTATTTTTGTATTTAAATTTCCTATTTTGTATTCAAATTTCCTAATTTTTGTATTCAGATTTCCTATTTTTGTATTTATTATTATAATCAAAAGAAGCGCTAAACCACAAGGGTTATACGGCGCGGCTTTTGTATTTAAATTTCCTATTTTGTATTCAAATTTCCTATTTTTGTATTCAAATTTCCTATTTTTGCATTTAAATTTCCTATTTTTATATTTAAATTTCTTATTTTTGTATTTAAATTTCCTATTTTTGTATTTAAATTTCCTATTTTTGTATTTAAATTTCCTATATTTGTATTTAAATTTCCTATTTTTGTATTCAAATTTCCAATTTTTGTATTCAAATTTCCTATTTTATATTCAAATTTCCTATTTTTGTATTCAAATTTCCTATTTTTGTATTCAAATTTCCTATTTTTGTATTCAAATTTCCTATTTTGTATTCAAACTTCCTATTTTGTATTCAAATTTCCTATTTTTGTATTCAAATTTCCTATTTTTGTATTCAAATTTCCTATTTTTGTATTCAATTTTCCTATTTTTGTATTTAAATTTCCTTTTTATGTATTCAAATTTAGCTACTTGAACAATGCACAAGAATACCATTAGGTTAGGTAAGGTTCCTGACGCTGGTCTTAAGATGATGACCCGCCGTTGAAGCTTTTGGTTACTGACCGAGGCCTTGCCCTGGCTTACCGGTCCACCCCTTTACAAATTATGGTCATAGTAATAACCATTTAATCAAGATACATTTTTAGTGAAAGTCAAACAGATAAAGAACATCTGTATAATATTTATTACATTTAATCAGCCAATCATCCAGGAAGATTACCCATAACTACATAAGCTTACTTTTACATAATGTAATTTACTGGGTTGGATCTAAGACTTTATGTTTAAAGAAGGTAACTGCACTTATAAAGTTGACTAAATTAGAAGAATTGTTGCAGAAAGTTGCAAATAAGTTATTTCTCAACGTGTAAAAATATTATTAATATTTTCTTTAATGGTGCACAAAAACTTACATAAATTACATCCATTTTCACGTATTACAGTTCATTAAGATTCTTATACTTAGGACAAGTTGAAGATTAAGACACATCTGCAACAGTTGGGTGTCTTTACTGATAAAACGTTTCTCCTACACAGTAGGCTTCTTCAGTCAAATACAGAGGCAACAGTAGTAATGAAATAAAAATGATGTAATCAGTCCATCAACGTTGGAGAAAAAGTATTTGAGGTGATCAGTCCCTCAGTATGGAGGCTGAGGGACTGATCACCTCAAATACTTTTTCTCCAAGGCAGACGGACTGATTAGATCATCTTTATTTCATTACTACTGCTGCCTCTGTATTTGACTGAAGAGGTCTACTGTGTAGGCGAAACGTTTCATCAATAAAGACACAAAACTACTGCACCACATGTCTTAATCTTCAACATGTCTGTATTTTATACCATTTTCAACAACACTGCGCCCTACCGGGAGTGAAAAAAAATCCTGCTATGATTCTGATAGTGTCGCAGTGGCTGTGCAAACCCATTATTTATCTTGCTCGTTTCTTTACAGGAAGAATAACTTACTTTTTTCCATGAAACAAAGTGTCCATTGTATACCTCTGATATATAGTGTGTCCATTCGTGGTCGTGTGAGTGAGGGAGGAGTCCAGTCACACACACAGGCCATGAAAACATGGCTCTGGGCAGTACAAGTACTGGATGTGACTCAAACAGCTAGACTCACATCACAATGTACAGTTACGTATCATTTAACGTGGACTTACTTTCATATTGTTAATAGCCCATCATCGTGCCCCAGTTTTTTATTATTAACCTCAAATGATGTAAAATACATCAAACAGCAAACAGGCTACAAATAATGTAAGACAATGTAAACCCGATAATAGCAAACAATACTTGTAGAATATAAACCATACCACGGGTGGGGTTAGAACCCGCGATCATAGTCTCGGATAGCGGGTTCTAACCCCACCCGTGGTATGGTTTGTTTGCAATCGTGTCATTACGATTTCGTGAGTCTTGTAGAATATAGTTCATCCCTCAGCATAAACAAACAGTATCTGGAGAGCAAACATCATTTCTTAATCATAACTAAGAGTACTTGAGAATAAACATCACTCCTCAATAACAGCAAACATTACTATCTGGAAAAAAATGAGTCGTTCCACAAATATTAGAGAGGAAAACTGTGAAAAAAAGACCTGGCATGGAACACCACTGACGTCACCACCAGGTGCGAACACCTGATCTCTTCTTGGAAAAGCCGGCGAACACTACGTGAGTGTGCACACGTACACGTACACACACACTTTCCCAGGCGGCATGTGACTCCTACGGGCTTAACGCTTACCCATGAATATACTACTACTACTGAAGTATAATAGTAATAATAATGTGAGCTAAAACTACTACTTTTGACTCCCCTCCCCTCCTGTCTCTTACCTCATCGTCTCAGTCTCGATGTCCCCTCCTCCATCACATCTCTCTCTTGTCTCCTGTTGACTCCTGTCTCCTGACTCCTGATCTCCTGTGACTTTAGGCTTAACGGAATGGGGTACTTGAAACTGTGTAAATATTTGATGTAAACCAGAAACAGCGCTAAAACAAGAACTGTCCAGCATTCCACGTGAAAAAACCAGGTGAGTTAATTAAGCGTCAAGAACGTCACAGTGAACGTGGTAGTTACAATCACACAGAGGCCAGCATCTTTTTACTTCCAGGAAACTGAAAAACAATGGCAAGAAATGATACGAATGTATCACCATCTGGGAGCCATGTTGGACTGGCAACAAAGCCAGTGGCTGGCTCACCAAGCCACAGATATTAATGCCAACAAACATACACCCCCCCCCCCACCATAACGAAAACTGGCATAACATCATTACGTTTGTAAACATAAAAGGTCTAAAACCAAGAAACAATAACAAAATACAATTTGTTAGTGGACTCACCGAGTCCAATTCAACGATTGTAGCTTTTGCAAATAAACATACTGAAGATATATTAACGAAATATGAATACCGGGGTTCAATATACCTAGATACGACCCGAAAAACAGGCAACGAAATTATTATTTTTTTGAACCTGTACAAGAGTCGTTCATTTGCAATGCGTTACTGAATAGCACCATTGATGTAGCAGAAGTAATGGCGGTAAAGACTGAAAATGATAATCTAGTTATTGCATTTCCCAGCGGTTGAAAGACCAGCTACTGTAATAGATTGGCTAGTGTATGGAAAAATGTTTAAGTCTCCACCAGATCCAGGATCGAACACGGGTCATTCAGTTGTGAGCCGAAGACACTACTGTTGAGCCACAAGTCAGCCTGGAGAAGATAATAAAATACCCACGACTTTATATTCATGAAGAATGATGATTTGGTACGAAATATAAGTGTGGAAGAGTCAGGTCAGACCACAATCTCGTCCAAGTTCAGACCTGCGTGTACATGGGCTATGAGCGGCGAAGTACAGAGTCATGAGGGTGTTCTGAACAAGAAGAACATCAACTGGATTCATCTCCCTAATAAAACATGCTGGCAAGATATTCTTTAATACCATGAATCCGAACCAATGTCTAGAGAGGATCAAGTTAGTGCTACTAGAAGTATGATCAATGAGACATTTGTGCAACATTTGGGAATCTCTATTGTGGAAACGTTTCGCCAACCAGTAGCTTCATCAGTCCAATGTAGAGAAGAGCGGTGCAAGATGAGGAGATTGAGGTAATCAGTCCCTCAGCCTGGAGTCCATGTGCTCAGTCCATGATAAAAATTCCCTTTTATCAAGACTGATGGACCGATTACCTCAATCTCCCCACCTCCCATCCGTTAATGGACTGATGAAGCCGCTATCTGGCAAAACGTTTCCAAAATAAGGATACCCAAATGATGCAATATCCTGGTTGACCTTTTGTTGCCTTTGTGCTTCTGCTTGGTACGACAGCTAAAGCTTTTCCTCTAAATAGGTGATCTCTCAGCTAAGATTATCTTTCCTTCGTTGTGACATATTAACCTTTTTAAGTAATTCGGTAACCCTAATTCTTGTGTACAATCTTCTACTCTCTCTTTCTATATCTGATCTTCTTCTAGACTTCCTCAATGGTACATATTTAATACGGTCCTTGTATGCTTCTTTACTAAGCTTTTCAAGCTACTGGTGAGGATTTAGTGCTCATGATTGTTTCCCGAGGGGCCCTCCCTCATGGGCGGATCTACTATGAAACTAATGAAGCTTAAGTTTCAGGGCCCCTAATCCCGGAGGGGCCCCTGAAGAGACTTTAGTCCACATTGCTTAAATATTTTGGGTCTACTGTATGAGAAGTGGTTGTGAAGGGGCCCCCATAACAGTTCAGGGCCCCAAAAATGTAGGTCCGCCACTGTTGACAGTTCATGGTTAATTTTATCCCAGTCACTTCTATGGTTGTTAAAGTTAAATTTACTTTTGTGATTGTTAAATCTCTGATTAGTTCCTAGTTGTTTGTGAAGATCAAATCCAGTGTATTTTCATTTCTAGTGGGATCAATTATCTGCTGGTTCAATGCAAACTTTTCAGTCAGATCTCCCCGGGGGAGGGCTTGTCTTTCAGGTGACTTCTCTGGAGGCTGCCTGTAGGATTCAGGGAGGTAGTAGCCAAAGGAGGTATGCCTTGGACGGGTTTTCAATGGCCTTCTTGTTCACAGAGATGGCTTAGTTACCTGGTATGTACCTGTTGAGCCAGAGTGCTTCCAGGAACTATTTCTGATAAAATATTGTGCTGAACCATCTTCCAATTTACATTTAGGAGACTGAAATCTCTAAGGGGGATATTTGGTGTGGAATTTTCCACCCTTTCAAAACAACTCTCTTGTATTATTGTTGGTAGAATTACCGACAATATGTTACGTAAAAGGACACAAGTGTAACTAATGTGACATTTTATTGTGGCAACGTTTCGCTCTCCACCAGCAACGTCTGAATGCCTTAGCCGTTGCTGGTTTATATACGAGAATACTTACCAGATTCCTATTTTCTACATCAATACCCTTCTCCTAAACTTCACAGACGCCGTCTTATTGAAGCATCCATGATACACAACTTAGATACCTTCCTTTCTCATTACATTGTCAAATGCTCCAACCTTCAGAACACTAGTCACTTGACCTAATCTTATCTCCTCCACCTCTTCACCTTTCCTATATTTTCAATGTCTTTCCTGTCTTCTGCCTAGGTGGACTCTGTCTTACGACGTTTTATCCCTCTGGGATTTGGTCCTACCCTCGTTGTCCATCAGCTTTCCTGCAGTGTTCCTCTTTTCTCTTGTACTTAGACTACCTCCATTATTACTTCTACTATTTCTTCCCTCTGACTTTTTTCCACTACCACTGCTACCTTCTTATTGCCACCTCTATCACTGCTTCTTCTACTACTACTGCCACCCTTATGTTTGCGCTTCTGCGTGACTAGTTAATGGTCCTGGTCCGACTGAAACGTCGTCACAAGGTAATATGCTTTTTATTCCTTAATACCTAGAACTTCTACTGTATCACTCGATAAATTCAATACTTCTGTACAACAGTGTCTTTCACATAGTCCTACTAATCCCTGTGACCTTTTAAGTCTGTCATATCGATACATGTTATAGATTCTTTTATCGTTATCTCACCTTCCAAAACATCCCATGTATGTGTTTCTGTAAATGCTGGAAACATGGTATTTGCTTCTGAGACGAGCTCACTAATATAACTGTCACTTTTATTTGATTTCAAACCCTGGATGTTTGCAAAAACCGGAAGCAGGATTTACAATTTGAGATGTTTTGGTTTGGTGTGTTTTAATACCAATGGTGAAGCACAACCTGGTATGGCCCCTGGAGTATATAACCCCTGCTTTCTCCAGTATTGATTGTTCACTATCTGTTGTACATTCGACTGACTTGGCTTGTCCCACTGCCATACCACCTGTAGTACTTCCCTGTTCGTCCCCTTTTTGGGGGTTTGCGCGTTTCCATTTTCGTCTACAAAAAGAAAGCTGTTCATTTTACACTCTCCTCCTTTGTAGCGTCGCGTTCCTTTCACGTAGTGGCCTGGACAGCTAAGGTCATATCATGGTCAGTCATAACAAAATCGTAATGTAGATAAAATACATAGATACTTTGATCCTTATTACTATAGTACCTATACGCAAATAATCCTGTTATACTGCTATGTGTTTATTTTTGCACATAAGAGAAAGTAGCAGCTAACGATGACGTTTCGGTCCAACTTAGACCATTTACAAAGTCACACACAGTGTGACTTGGTAAATAGTCGTAAGCTCCTACTCTCTCCTATATACGGGTTATTTGTGTATTGTTCCAGTCACGGTATTGTCTTTTTTGATATTTTTACTATAGTAACTACCTTTGATAGGTTCGAGAGTTGTGGTATTCCCGCAGCCAGGCTTGTCTGATGCTATATGGAAGATAAGCAACCAAGCAGATAACTGATGCTGTCGTTACAGATAAATTATTGAGGATGTTTACAATGTGGTAGATGGTTATGCTCGAGGATAATTTTCATCAGATACTAAGAGTTTTTTAGAGTGGAATCCATTAAAGACACAGCTGGTATAAACCAAGTCTCTCAGTGGACGATAGAAAACAAGATAACATTAAATGAGGACAAATTTCAGTTGCTCCGTAATGATAAAATTAAGGAACTTACAACTGTAACGGAGTATACAACAACCTCGAACCACCTGACTGAGCAAGAGACTAACGTGAAGGACTTGAAAGTTAGATCTCAAGATCTGACTTTCAAGGATCACAACTGTGTAATTATCACAACCACAAGGAAAATGAATCTCGATAACTAGAACCTTCAAGAGATGCCAAGCCAATAATGATGCTCTTAAGAGTCACTTGTTATCTTTAAACTGGAATACTGTTCTATTCTTACAGCCCCTTTAAAGCAGGTGAAATTACATATCCGAACAATGTACAGAGAACCTTCACTGCCCGCATAAACTCAAGCCAAGTATCGGGAATGCTTGAAGTCCCTTGAATTATTCTCCATGGAATGTAGCGAAGATACATCGAAATCTATACCTGGTAAAGTGTAGAGGGACTGGCCCCAAATCTGCACAAATCAAAGCCTACGAAAGCAAGAGGCTTGACAGACGGTGCAAAATACCTCAATGGAAAGTAAGGGTGTCATGAATACATTCGTACATAAGGGGGATTACCAACAAACCCTCGGCAATCTTCAAGAGGGATCTTAATAAGCTTCTCAAGTCAATTTCTGATCAGCCGGGGGGGTGTGGTGCTCACGCTGGACTGCGTGTGGATAGTGCCAACATCCTGACTGACAGGCATTTGGGAGGCCTGCTCACTTGGCCCCGGTGGCGGTCACCACAAGGCAGACAGAGTTTTAGAATTAAAGTATCCTTTAGTGACCCTCGTAAGCTCAACAATAATAGATCCCTAGGAGTTGGTCATCTGTGATGATGATGATCTTTATTTCTACAAGTACATGTACAAGGTATACAAGTCTAGCTGACATCAATGGCACACTACTTTACAGAGCCCCTTGTTATGCAGAGCATTTCGGGCAAAATTAGGTCAATTTTGTCCCAGGATGCGACCCACACCAGTTGATTAATACCCAGGTACTTATTTTATTGCTAGGTGAACATGGACACCAGGTGTCTTAAGGAAAAACGTCCTAATGTTTCCAGCCGTACTGGGGATCGACCCCCCGGATCTTAGCGTGCAAGGTGAATGCACTAGAAATCGAGCTACGGGACACCTTGACCTTAACGAGTTGCATCCTGGGGAAGTTTCTAAACAAAGGACACAGTAGAAATAAGCCGTACTGCTTATCCTGAGTTATTCTCCAGGGTCAGTAATCCGAACAATTTCATAGTTGACTCACGAAATCGTAATGACACGATTGCAAACAAACCACATACCACGGGTGGGGTTCGAACCCGCGGTCAGAGAGTCTCAGAACTCTAGACCGTCGCGTAAGCCACTGGGCCAGCTAGCTTCAATAAGATTCATCCAACTAGGTATATTTCTACACCATAGGAAGGCTAGCTGGCCCAGTGGCTTACGCGACGGTCTAGAGTTCTGAGACTCTCTGACCGCGGGTTCGAACCCCACCCGTGGTATGTGGTTAATTTCATAGTTGCATGAGTGACAAGGTGCGTCTCCGCCAGGAATCGGCGGAGACGCAGTTTATAATTTAAATTCATATTCTTTAAAGTTAAATAGCATTATATTTTACCACACATAACAAAATTAAATGATTAAGACAAGAATAATCCTCCTCCGCCTTAAGAACTATAGATACCATAATTATTAATATACAATTCGCTGAATAAAACAATAACTGAACTAGTCTATATGAGTTTGCCTTCCAAACATAGCAATTTTCTCTGTCGAATTACATTTTCTTTGACCACTACGTCGGGCAGTAACTTGAGCATTTTAACTGTAATGAAGATTATTTTTCACCTGTTGGTCCTAAGTAATCTTATTCAGGTATACACAGTTACATTGATCATCATACATAGCTGCATATGTGAAGATAACCTAGGATAACCCAAAAAAGTCAGAGTGACTTATTTCCATTGGGGTCCTTGTGATAATTATTATTTATATTTAAAAGTTAAAAACAGGTAAGTATCTTAACTATGTAAAAGCAGTTACAATAAAAGAAGAATCCTTGTAAGAGATTATTTTAAATGAAATGTATGTAGTAAAACCACTGGGAGGTATTGACATTATTTAGTTCTTGTGCAGAGAACTTAAAGAAGCTCTATCGCCTCATTATAAGCCCCTTAATTAATGTTAATTATCTAAGCAAGCCAAACAGTGACTTATTTCCTTCGTAGTCCATAGGACCTCACTTAGAATGCCACCCTCGAAAGTTGACTAAGCTAGTTGCTACTAGGTAATATGGTGAATACACAATAAGATAAATCGTAAAATGGTTTAAAACCGACAAGTTGAAGATTGAGACACTTATGCAACATATGGGAATCTTTATTGAAGAAACGTTTCGCCACACAGTGGCTTCATCAGTCCAATACAAAGTAGAAAGTTGTAAGGAGAGGAGTAGTTTGAGGTAATCAGTCCCTCAGCCTGGAGTCGATCAATCTTGTAGATTGATGGACTAAATACATCGACTCCAGGCTGAGGGATTGATTACCTCAAACTACTCCTCTCCTTACAACTTTCTGCTTTGTATTGGACTGATGAAGCCACTGTGGGCGAAACGTTTCTTCAATAAAGATTCCCATATGTTGCAAAGGTGTCTCAATCTTCAAGATAAATCGTACCTCGTATTTGTCTAAGTTTGTCATAAATGCTGTGCATCCTCTGGGTTTTCTAATTACTATATATTTTGTGCAATAATTTACAAACAATTGAATTTGAATTAGTCTAATTAGTAACATGGGGCACAAAGAAATCTTTACAAGTGTTCTAAGTTCTTATGAACAGCGGCATATAAATAAATCACACACACAATACCGTGACTGGAACAATATATAAATAACCCTCACATAGTTTGAAACTTATGACGCCGTTTCGTATCCCGTAGCTCGATCGCTAACACAGTTCTCATACACTAAGGTCCGGGGGTCGATCCCCAGTTCGGCCGGAAAACATCAGGACGTGTTTCCTTAAGATATCTGCTGTCCAATTTTCACCCATTAGTAAAATGGTAACCTGGGTGTTAGTGGATTGGTGTGGGTCGCATCCTGGGACAAAACTGACCTAATTTGCGGGAAATGCTCTGAATAATAAGGGGGCTTTCTATTTAGGAGTATGTCCTTGATGTCAGTTAGGTCTGTATACCTTGTACATGTACTTGTAGAAATAAAGTTTATTATTATTACTTGGATTAGTTAATGGTCCAAGTCAGACCGAAACGTTGTCACAAATTTCATTCTTCTATATACTAGTTATCTGTGTATCATACAGTGCCTGTGGGAGATAATTAGGGTTGATCCAATGAAGGGGAGGGTAGCACTATTCCTAAGATCAAAAGTTCTTCTCCAGCATCAAGGCACAATCCTTTAAAGGACTTTCAAGAACACTAAGAACTCAACAGTCAATCGAACTGCTTGTTGAAGCATTCTATATTAACCTTACCTTTGATGAGTTTCGACAGTTATGCTATTTCCGGAGCCCAGCCTTGGGCCAGAAACCATCATTTAAAACTACACAACTAGTATGTTTACATCTATAAACCATTAGAACCATCGTATAAATCTATGCAAGTCCTTGTGTGATTTACCTGGAGGAGTCTACCTGGAGGATATTCCGGGGATCAACGCTCCGGCGGCCAGGTCCACGACCAGGGTCATGGACCAGGTGGTAGCTATGAAAGTGGCATATCAATATTAACCAGTAATTGGCTTAATGCATTTCTCTTCGCTAATAACTCAAAATAATTTGCACACGAAGTAACAATACTTGCCATGGAAGAACTACAATTGTAAAAATAAAATATTGCGTCATTTGTCAAAACTACGGGATCTGAATATTTGCCTAAATCTATGTTATTTTGAAGAAAAAAAAAGTTGTGGAGTTGGTGTCTTTAAAAGTTATATTAACGTAATGCTTAAATACTTCGACATATTTACTTTACCACAGTTTTCTTGTAATACTGGCTGCCACCCTCGCCCATAACATACCTGTAAAGATGAAGAATTTACATTAAGTCACTTAACATAGAAAAATCGAAGTTTAGGCAAAAATAAAAGTAGAATACAAAATCTATAAAATGATAACTTATACAAAGATCCCACTGATTATTGGCGCCAGAGTTTGGCTTTAAATAAGAAATACAGTACTAATTTAAATGTATGTAAATAAGATACAAAATGCAGGTTAATGTAATTTACTGTGAAGACTTTTCATCCACCATTGACTTTAAGATGGGAGAAAATTGTTCACAATGAAATGCCTTAACCCAAGTTGTCTTATTTATATACCGTCGTATACTCCATCACAGACCACGGTAAGGGTAGGAATAGAACTCGTGGCGAGTGAGTCGTAAACTCCAGGCCAGCGCGTAAGCCACTGCTCCAGCTGGCTACAAAAAAAAACTTGAATTTGTGGTCACAGTGGGACCCATGCTAACCTCCCTATGATGGTGGATGAATCTTATAGCCAGCTGGCTCAGTGGCTTACGTGCTGGCCTGGAGTTTCAAGACTCACTTGCCCTAGAGTTCAATCCCCACCCTTACCGTGGTGTGTTTGCAATCGTGTCATTACTGCTCCATCACTACATAATATATGCACTACTTATCAAACACAAATGGAGTTTCCAGGAGCTGGAAGGAGTGGACAGAAGGGAAGCAAGGGACTACACAGCAGAAACAATACATACATAAACACAATCATTGTATAAATTTAGATTCGGCATTACTTTCTGTAAAATCATTATTAGATTTCCTGATTATATATATTTTTAGTTATATTCATGCGACTTTTTCAGTTTCCGAGATGATGTAGGAAGACAGCACATGAGGAGGTAATTAGTTCCTCACTTTTTAACCTCTGTATGTTAGAAGTGATCAAGGTCCCAGGGGCGAAACGTTTTCTAATATGTCCTGGTGTTTGCTCACGTGTCTTTCTAATCCAATTTGTGGGTATCTATTACCAAGGTTTATACCACCTTAGTCTTTAATCAGGACTAAGGTACTGGAAAACTGAAGGGACTGATTACCTCGTCTACTGTCTTCTATATACAAGTGTGCAAGGCCGAGGGACTGATTACCTCATCTTTTGTATATATTTCTTCACATTATATCCTTGTATTGGTAAAGCCACTGGTTGGCGAAACGTCTACAAATAAAGATACCCATATTTTGCACACGTGTCTAATTCCTCATTATCAATCTAATACGAATAATACTGCAGACGATAGAATACATGTAGTAGTTCGAGGTGATCAGTCCCTCTAGCTGAAAAGGTGTATCCAGCAGTTTCGGTTTTGTAAACTATTAATAAATGTGCTGCCATGTTCGTCTAGCAGTAAATAGGTACCAAACTATTGGTCGACTGTAGTGAGTGGCATTCTGAGGAACACGACCAAAGGATCACACTGGAAATAAGCCACACTGGATTTCTTTGACCTTTGGTGTTAATATTCTTGATCTTCGTAGCAGTGTGTTACCTTTACCTCTGATATATCTTTGATGAGTTTCGAGAGTCTCTCTACTCTCGGAGCCCGGCCATGGGCCAGGCTCGTCTGGTGCTTGCCTGGAGTTAATAAATGCTAAAGAACAAAACAGGCACAATACTACCACCACCAACATCTCTACCACTCCTCCTCCTTTCTTCCTCTGTCCCGTCCTTGTCCTCCTCTCATATATATACTGGCGCCCTCACCTTCGTGTGTTAGTGTGACTTGTAAATGGTCCAAGTCAGACCGAAACGTCGTCATAAGTTTCTATGTGAGGGTTATTTTTGAAATAAATACTAGCTTCTACGTCAAAGAGGTTTGTCATCACTATATTTCTGAGTGTGATGTGCGCTATGTTCAGGCAAGAAACACACTGATGACACATGTCTGTAATTAGTATTGTGATCTATTTGATAACAACCTTTTGATGGTTCTGGAGGTCATCGATCCCAGACCAGACTGCTGGCCTGATTAGTTAAACTGTTACTAACCACATGCAGCCCATCGTTCCCTCTTGACGATAGAGATCCGTTGTCGCTTTCACACCTTCCTAACCATATACGCTTATATGAAAGCATCAATAATAATAATAATAATAATAATTAATAATAATAATAATAATAATAATAATAATAATAATAATAATTAAATGGAAATCATTTATTCTGTTATCCTGGGTACAATCTAAATAATGCACCATATATATGCCCACATGATTTATGTGCCCATAAATCCACTCTAAAAAATTACAATGCGCTCTGCAGAACCATTTGCAGATTGTCCTGAATAAAAACAAGTCTTATTTAGTTAATCCTTAAAAAGACTACGAGTTTTCTGTGGATCACACTGCTGATATTCGTTTTCTATGACACACTACACAAATAACTGAGCTATTTACAAAGCCTCTCTCAAGGATGAGGATATACACCAGAGTATTTGGCAAGTATGCAGCGTGTTGTTCCATTGATCTAAGGTAAATATAGACTCTTCTGAGTGTAAATGATACATTACATATAATAGCATAGCAAAAAGAAGACACATGTATTTAATTACGTAACATATATACTTTTTTTTTTTTTTTTTTTAACACATCGGCCGATTCCCACCAAGGCAGGGTGGCCCGAAAAAGAAAAACTTTCATCATCATTCACTCCATCACTGTCTTGCCAGAAGGGTGCTTTACACTACAGTTATAAAACTGCAACATTAACACCCCTCCTTCAGAGTGCCGGCACTGTACTTCCCATCTCCAGAACTCAAGTCCGGCCTGCCGGTTTCCCTGAATCCCTTCATAAATGTTACTTTGCTCACACTCCAACAGCACGTCAAGTATTAAAAACCATATGCCTCCATTCACTCCTATCAAATACGCTCACACATGCTTGCTGGAAGTCCAAGCCCCTCGCACACAAAACTTCCTTTACCCCCTCCCTCCAACCTTTCCTAGGCCGACCCCTACCCCGCCTTCCCTCCACTACAGATTTATACACTCTCAAAGTCACTCTGTCTCGTTCCATTCTCTCTACATGTCCAAACCACCTCAACAACCCCTCCTCAGCTCTCTGGACAATCGTTTTGGTGATCCGCACCTCCTCCTAATTTCCAAACTCCGAATTCTCTGCATTATATTCACACCACACATTGACCTCAGACATGACATCTCCACTGCCTCCAGCCTTCTCCTCGTTGCAACATTCATCACCCATGCTTCACACCCATATAAGAGCGTTGGTATAACTATACTCTCATACATTCCCTCTTTACTTCCATAGACAAGGTTCTTTGTCTCCACAGACTCCGAAGTGCTCCACTCACCCTTTTCCCCTCATCAATTCTATGATTCACCTCATCCTTCATAGACCCATCCGCCGACATGTCCACTCCCAAATATCTGAATACATTCACCTCCTCCATACTCTCTCCCTCCAATCTGATATCCAATCTTTCGTCACCTATTCTTTTTGTTATCCTCATCACCTTACTCTTTCCTATATTCACTTTCAATTTTCTTCTTTTACACACCCTACCAAATTCATCCACCAACCTCTGCAGCTTCTCTTCAGAATCTCCCAAAAGCACAGTGTCATCAGCAAAAAGCAACTGTGACAACTCCCACTTTGTATTTGCTTCTTTATCTTTTAGCCCAACACCTCTTGCCAAGACCCTCGCATTCACTTCTCTTACAACCCCATCTATAAATATATTGAACAACCACGGTGACATCACACATCTTATAATGCTTTAATACTAATCGGAACTCACAAAAAGGTATACTACTACTACTAATAATAATAATTAATAATAATAATAATTAATAATAATAATTAATAATAATAATTAATAATAATAATAATAAATAATAATAATAATTAATAATAATAATAATTAATAATAAGTTAAATTAACAACAACACTCACATTTGCTAAGTCACAAATCAATAAATGGAAACCTTCAGTCATGTAAGACAAATATTTCATGAATTTCAACAACCAAAGTAGTTAGACTGTTGGGTTTAGTCCTGACTCTTTCTCTTCTACTTCAGCTCTTCCTCTCACCGGCTATTCTTCTTCTATCCCCACTTCCCCCTCGCCCCTAGTGGGTCCTTACCTGAGAGTCTGAACTAACTAACTAATGAATTTCAGTGAACATAAACAAGCCTCTCCATATTATCCCCCCCCCCAAGACAAAAACAGACGTGACCAAGGAGTCACTGGGAACGTTACGTAGCAGTAGTACCCGAATCTCAGGGTAGTAGACAATATTATATTTACGGGGAAGCGTTAAAATGGTACACAATACATAATATCAGGTAGGTTAGGCTAGGTAAGGTTTTTCAAGGAACAGGACAAGTGTTTCCTGACGTGGGTCTTAGTAAGTTTATTCAGGTATACACAAATACAGTTACATTGCTTATCATACATAGCAGCATATGTGTAGAGAACCAAGGATAACCCAAAAAAGTCAGACAGAGTGACTTATTTCCATTGTGGTCCTATGAGGACTAACAGATAGAGCTTTTGATAATCTGATAGAGGCCTTGCGCTTGCTTACTGGTCCACCTCTTTAAAAATTAAGGTTATAAGTATTGTTAGTGTGATCCAAACTCACTGTTTGACTTTATCGGGTATACTAGGCTAAATCTATGTACATTTTGTGTATCCATACACGTGTGCCGTCAAGACCATTGTAAAAAAATAGTTATATATGAAGACCTAAGTAAAACCTACACACCGCACATAGAAAAAAAACTAATGACGACGTTTTGGTCCAAGGCAAACCGAAACGTCGTGATAAGCTCCTTTCTATGTGCGGGTTATTTGTGAATTGTTTTAGTCACAGTATTGTGCCTTTTTATTCTTCTCAAAGTAAAAACTTAACATCCATTCTTGAAACACAGTTTCAAAAATTTATTTAATATATCTTTACCTTTGATGAGTTCCCAGAGTCTTTCTTACTCCCGGAGCCCGGCCATGGGCTAGGCTCGTTTGGTGTTTGCCTGGTCAGCCAGGCTGTTGCTGCTGACGGCCCGGTTCCCCACATATCCCTCACAGCCTGGCTGATCAGGCACCTGGTGAAGATACTTGTCCAGTTTCCTTTTTGAAGAGTTCTACACTTGTGCCAGCAGTGTTGGTGATATCTTCTGGCAAGATGATTGGAGCACCGGGGACTAAGATAACAAAAACTAGTATTGCAGGTCTATGAAGTTTAATGTTTACGCAGTTCCGAAATAAAAATATTTATAAGTCTTAAAGCTTAATGTTTCTATGAGTTATGTCATCGTAACACACATACTGCAGCCGCGAACTTATTCTCAAGGGAGTATTTTCGGTTCACAACTGAAGGACCCGAGTTTGATTCCGGCATGAGTGGAAACGTGAAGATTGTTTCCTTAAAATCTCTTACCCCATATTCATTTTGCAGTAATTTAGGTACTTGGGCGTTAGCCGACTGATTTAAGTTATAGCCTGGGGGAGAGGGCCTACCTGGAGGGCATTCCGGGGATCAACCCCCCCCCCTGCGGCCAGGTCTACGACCAGGCCTCCCTAAGACTAATGGAAATAAGCTTTTCTTGGTTATTCTGGGTTATTAGCCCTGCCGGATGCTGATGATGCTTCATTCGTATACAAAGTTGGCATATTGTTATTCGAAGTAATTCAATTTAAGAAGGTTGGGCTCAGTCCCTGGAGCCACAATGTGTGTGAAATCAGGTGACTACCTGCAGCAACAGTGTGGTGTGAACAATAAATTTATCAAGCTAACGTATGCCTTGGTGGTCAAAAAACTTTCACAGCCTCTTTTTCTTATACACTTCTGGGTTTGACTGGACTGCAGAATCATATTTAAAAGGAAACGTTAAACCCGTAGGGGTAATACAGCACCTCGATACGTCTGGCAACGAGGTGGCCTATGAAAAATAAAGAAGGCAGAATTCTGACCGTGGATCATTCCTGGTGTTAGAATGTGCTGCTCTATAAAAATACACATTCATGTACATATATGGGGATGGTAGTGGAAGAAAATATTTAAACACCTCAAGAGAGAAATCTATAAGAAATTTTCTTTGAAGTACGTTTATTATCTTCTCCAAGGCTATGGGTCCCCAATTAGTACTAGAGATAGTACATTCCTATACATCATATATAACAATGCAATTATATTAATAATAATATAATATTAACATACTATATAACACAATATAGTATAATATATAATATACAGTATTATATAAAAGACAGTATAATATACAGTATAATATAATAATATACATAATCAATTGCGTCAGGGTGCCACGAGAGCAGTGTTGACAACTCACTGTGCCACTACATTTCACAACTAAGGTCCCATTGAAGGATAGGGAGGGGAAGGGATGCCTTGATGCTGGCGAAAGGCTCTTGATTCAAGAATTCAGAGCTAACCATTACCTTAAAACTTAATTATCTCCTCAAACCACTCCGGGTTTGAGGCTTCCAGGAGACTACAGTCATAATAAAGTAAAATAAGCCTTAGTTCATTAATTAATCATATATTCACATCGGGTGTTTTAGTATAATAATTTCTACCTGCATCAAGGATGTATACACAGTACGTACATGTAAGCAGAGCCACTGGCAGTGTGCCAACTACACAACTGCTTCTGACAACTGAAACACAGTACGTATATGTAAGCAGAGTCACTGGCAGTGTGCCAACTACACAGCTGTTTCTGACAACTGAAACACAGTACGTATATGTAAGCAGAGTCACTGGCAGTGTGCCAACTACACAATTGTTTCTGACAACTGAAACACAGTACGTATATGTAAGCAGAGTCACTGGCAGTGTGCCAACTACACAGCTGTTTCTGACAACTGAAACACAGTACGTATATGTAAGCAGAGTCACTGGCAGTGTGCCAACTACACAGCTGCTTCTGACAACTGAAACACAGTACGTATATGTAAGCAGAGTCACTGGCAGTGTGCCAACTACACAGCTGTTTCTGACAACTGAAACACAGTACGTACATGTAAGCAGAGTCACTGGCAGTGTGCCAACAACACAACTGCTTCTGACAACTGAAACACAGTACGTATATGTAAGCAGAGTCACTGGCAGTGTGCCAACAACACAACTGCTTCTGACAACTGAAACACAGTACGTATATGTAAGCAGAGTCACTGGCAGTGTGCCAACTACACAGCTGCTTCTGACAACTGAAACACAGTACGTATATGTAAGCAGAGTCACTGGCAGTGTGCCAACTACACAGCTGTTTCTGACAACTGAAACACAGTACGTATATGTAAGCAGAGTCACTGGCAGTGTGCCAACAACACAACTGCTTCTGACAACTGAAACACAGTACGTATATGTAAGCAGAGTCACTGGCAGTGTGCCAACTACACAGCTGTTTCTGACAACTGAAACACAGTACGTATATGTAAGCAGAGTCACTGGCAGTGTGCCAACTACACAGCTGCTTCTGACAACTGAAACACAGTACGTATATGTAAGCAGAGTCACTGGCAGTGTGCCAACTACACAGCTGTTTCTGACAACTGAAACACAGTACGTACATGTAAGCAGAGTCACTGACAGTGTGCCAACAACACAACTGCTTCTGACAACTGAAACACAGTACGTATATGTAAGCAGAGTCACTGGCAGTGTGCCAACAACACAACTGCTTCTGACAACTGAAACACAGTACGTATATGTAAGCAGAGTCACTGGCAGTGTGCCAACTACACAGCTGCTTCTGACAACTGAAACACAGTACGTATATGTAAGCAGTCACTGGCAGTGTGCCAACTACACAGCTGCTTCTGACAACTGAAACACAGTACGTATATGTAAGCAGTCACTGGCAGTGTCCCAACTACACAGCTGCTTCTGACAACTGAAACACAGTACGTATATGTAAGCAGAGTCACTGGCAGTGTGCCAACTACACAGCTGTTTCTGACAACTGAAACACAGTACGTATATGTAAGCAGTCACTGGCAGTGTGCCAACTACACAACTGCTTCTGACAACTGAAACACAGTACGTATATGTAAGCAGTCACTGGCAGTGTGCCAACTACACAGCTGCTTCTGACAACTGAAACACAGTATGTATATGTAAGCAGAGTCACTGGCAGTGTGCCAACTACACAGCTGCTTCTGACAACTGAAACATTATCTTCGCATGCATTTTCCACAGATGTATTCTGTAATGCTGCTAATTTAATGGTGTAAACTTGCACCACACTCCCGGTAGATAGCTACGACATCGGATCTAGGAACCCTTGCTCTAGGCCTCTAGCATTACACAAACCTCAGACAACATTCATCACAAGCAAGTCACATGGATCACACCTATTACATAAATTTATTCGCATAGTGTAGTTAGGCATCGGGCGTGTTAACTCCGCATTGGTTATCAGTGTTGTTGTCGTACCTATGTGCACATACATAGTAAAAATCTGTGCCACTGTCTATAACGTCATATATTTCCTTAATAAAGCTTATCTTATCTCCACCAAACCTTGTGCCAAATGACCGACTCGGACTTACCCCTTCAGAAGATATAAATACACAAAATGCATCCACTTATTACACCTGTAATATGGGTTCCTTGTTGTCTGTCCAGCACAGAGGATGGATTGTATACATGATCTATTATTATATATAACAATTACATTGTGGAAACGAAAGTTCCCTATTCTTCCGCTTATTATATTCTATCAGAGAAGATGAGTTGCATATACGAGGTAAATCCACCTGAGCTGGGAGACTCAAACATTCCTCTATGGGTTCACACCAGCTAAGGCAGTGTTGAAGGTTTTCTTCCAGTAAGCCCGCCTAGTTATTATTACTCAACAATCTCTTATGGTGGTTTATTACACATGCAGGGAAATGCAATTTATGATAATATCGCCATCATCATAACTTGGGGAGAGTGAATATCAAAATGGTGAGTGGTAGGAGGAAAAAACGTAGATGGGAGAACAATGTAGAAGTGAAAACAGAAGGGAAGAAGGATGTGGAAGGTGTGGAATCAAGTTTTTTTTTTTTTTTAGCAAAACTGGATATATAACCAATATGCTGTTATCCTACGCTACATGATAATCACATAGTCATATTCCACGATACATGCTGTAATATTCTGTATGATAGTTACATGGTGGGAACAAACGTTAGCTGTTTGCCCTGTCAAATTCCATCAGACAGGATGGGTCACATGTACACAGTATTGAGACACGAGGGTGGAGAGGAAGGGATGGCGCAGCGCGCCAGAGAGAAAAACGCTGTTGTTGTGTTTATATTTTGGCAGGAGATGCCAGACACTGAGTCATTCTTGCATGCTGCTTGGTTTTGTTTACTCCAAGGCCATGCTGCTGCACCGGGGGGGGGGACCATGAAGGAGGGAGATAGGGAAGGATTGGAGGAAAGTGGAGGGGAAATAATGACATAAGGAAGGAAAAGAGAACTGGCATTAAGATACAGTAGAGATTGCTTTAAGAAATAAGTTAATTGTTATACCAAGCGAGGGAGATAGTGATGGGGGGGGGGAGTAGAGGGCCGGGGGCAGTGATATAGGATAGAATGAGGCATCGTGCAGCAGCGGTCAATACGTTCTTCACACAGGTGGTGAGCACTTTAAGGTACAAGAAAATGTTTTGTATGTACGCTGTGCCTCGTCTCCTGATGTACACCAACTGAACACTTGAAGATAATGTTTGTGTACACATGTACACCAACTGAACACTTGAAGATAATGTTTGTGTACACATGTACACCAACTGAACACTTGAAGATAATGTTTGTGTACACATGTACACCAAGTGAACACTTGAAGATAATGTTTGTGTACACATGTACACCAACTGAACACTTGAATATAATGTTTGTGTACACATGTACACCAACTGAACACTTGAAGATAATGTTTGTGTACACATGTACACCAAGTGAACACTTGAAGATAATGTTTGTGTACACATGTACACCAAGTGAACACTTGAAGATAATGTTTGTGTACACATGTACACCAAGTGAACACTTGAAGATAATGTTTGTGTACACATGTACACCAAGTGAACACTTGAAGATAATGTTTGTGTACACATGTACACCAACTGAACACTTGAAGATAATGTTTGTGTACACATGTACACCAACTGAACACTTGAAGATAATGTTTGTGTACACATGTACACCAACTGAACACTTGAAGATAATGTTTGTGTACACATGTACACCAACTGAACACTTGAAGATAATGTTTGTGTACACATGTACACCAACTGAACACTTGAAGATAATGTTTGTGTACACATGTACACCAACTGAACACTTGAAGATAATGTTTGTGTACACATGTACACCAACTGAATACATGAAGATAATGTTTGTGTACACATGTACACCAACTGAATACATGAAGATAATGTTTGTGTACACATGTACACCAACTGAATACATGAAGATAATGTTTGTGTACACATGTACACCAACTGAACACTTGAAGATAATGTTTGTGTACACATGTACACCAACTGAACACTTGAAGATAATGTTTGTGTACACATGTACACCAACTGAATACATGAAGATAATGTTTGTGTACACATGTACACCAACTGAATACATGAAGATAATGTTTGTGTACACATGTACACCAACTGAATACATGAAGATAATGTTTGTGTACACATGTACACCAACTGAATACATGAAGATAATGTTTGTGTACACATGTACACCAACTGAATACATGAAGATAATGTTTGTGTACACATGTACACCAACTGAACACTTGAAGATAATGTTTGTGTACACATGTACACCAACTAAATACATGAAGATAATGTTTGTGTACACATGTACACCAACTGAATACATGAAGATAATGTTTGTGTACACATGTACACCAACTGAATACATGAAGATAATGTTTGTGTACACATGTACACCAACTGAATACATGAAGATAATGTTTGTGTACACATGTACACCAACTGAATACATGAAGATAATGTTTGTGTACACGTGTACACCAACTGAATACATGAAGATAATGTTTGTGTACACATGTACACCAACTGAACATGTGAAGATAATGTTTGTGTATACATGTACACCAACTGAACACGAAGATAATGTTTGTGTACACATGTACACCAACTGAACACGTGAAGATAATGTTTGTGTACACATGTACACCAACTGAACACGAAGATATGCTTGTGTACACACATTTATTTTCTCCCCTGTGAGCGTTATCGCGTGGCTACCACTCTTCAAACGTGCTCTCAAGCCAGGCCTCCTGGCTGACGGACTGATCAATTAGGCTGTTCGTGCTTGCGACATACATCCCCACAAAAGCATGGCTCAGAAGTGCCCTTGTGTTGGTCATCCACTCTATCCACTGACCAGTTTCCACGATTCTTAAACCCTCGCAGCCCGGCCTGAGGCATGGCTTCCCTTTTTATAATTTTATCAGTCAATCAAAGTTCAGCCTGGCTGAATGGCTACACCCTCGCCTGTGGTTACACGTGTCTGGAGATCACTTCTCAAGTGAATATCCCAGTAAAACGATACAAAATATGATCAGTCGAGCTGTTGCTGCTATCAGCCAGCAGGCTGACATTGCCATCACAGCCTTTTATGTATTGTTTTAATGAAATGTGCGAAGTTACTTAAAAATATTAATATTCAACATATATCATAATACATTATATGCATTTGCACCACATATACAGTAATTTTTAGGAAAAAAATTAAATTTTCTTAAAGTGGCTTTGGTGTTCGCTATGTCCTGGTGGGCGCCACTAACAAAAAATAAGTAGAGTCTGCAAAGTATAATGAAAATCTATGAGTTGTCTGTTAGATATGATAAACATAATTGGGGAGAATACTGTCACTTGAGAAGGAGATCTTTTCATTGTGGACTTTACCTAGTCGAGTATCACTCTGAGTGACATTCAACCCATACATAAGACCCCTGGCTGCCTTCAAGAGGGACCTCGACACATAACTAGTCAGTACTCGGTCAGGCAGGATGTGCTTCATGACTCACGAAATCGTAATGACACGACTGTAAACAAACCATACCACGGACGGGACTTGAACCCGCGGCTAGAGTCGGTCTGGTGCCTATGCTAACCTTCCTATGGTGTATAAACATACCTAGTTGGATGAATCTTATTGTAGCTAGTTGGCCCAGTGGTTAACGCGTCGGTCTGGAGTTTTACGACTCATTAACCGCGAGTTCAAGCCCCGTCCATGGTATAGCTTGGGCTGTGGTTCGTACGGTGAACTACGTTTGACCAGTAGTAACAGCCTGGTTGATCAAGACCTGGTCCATCGGGAGGCCTGGTTAAGGACTGGGCCGCGGGGGCGTTGACCCCCGGAACACTCTGCAGGTAGACTCGTCGACCTTTCACCCGCATCATAATGGCACTCAACCAAACAAACACGACCTGTCAGAACATGTGCGTCAGTCCTCCCGCACTTGTCGCTCACAAGACCTGCCAGAACATGTGCGTCAGTCCTCCCGCACTTGTCGCTCACAAGACCTGTCAGAACATGTGCGTCAGTCCTCCCGCACTTGTCGCTCACAAGACCTGCCAGAACATGTGCGTCAGTCCTCCCGCACTTGTCGCTCACAAGACCTGTCAGAACATGTGCGTCAGTCCTCCCGCACTTGTCGCTCACAAGACCTGTCAGAACATGTGCGTCAGTCCTCCGCACTTGTCGCTCACAAGACCTGTCAGAACATGTGCGTCAGTCCTCCCGCACTTGTCGCTCACAAGACCTGCCAGAACATGTGCGTCAGTCCTCCCGCACTTGTCGCTCACAAGACCTGTCAGAACATGTGCGTCAGTCCTCCCGCACTTGTCGCTCACAAGACCTGCCAGAACATGTGCGTCAGTCCTCCCGCACTTGTCGCTCACAAGACCTGCCAGAACATGTGCGTCAGTCCTCCCGCACTTGTCGCTCACAAGACCTGTCAGAACATGTACGTCAGTCCTCCCGCACTTGTCGCTCACAAGACCTGTCAGAACATGTGCGTCAGTCCTCCCCCACTTGTCGCTCACAAGACCTGCCAGAACATGTGCGTCAGTCCTCCCGCACTTGTCGCTCACAAGACCTGCCAGAACATGTGTGTCAGTCCTCCCGCACTTGTCGCTCACAAGACCTGCCAGAACATGTGCGTCAGTCCTCCCGCACTTGTCGCTCACAAGACCTGTCAGAACATGTGCGTCAGTCCTCCCGCACTTGTCGCTCACAAGACCTGTCAGAACATGTGCGTCAGTCCTCCCGCACTTGTCGCTCACAAGACCTGCCAGAACATGTGCGTCAGTCCTCCCGCACTTGTCGCTCACAAGACCTGCCAGAACATGTGTGTCAGTCCTCCCGCACTTGTCGCTCACAAGACCTGTCAGAACATGTGCGTCAGTCCTCCCGCACTTGTCGCTCACAAGACCTGTCAGAACATGTGCGTCAGTCCTCCCGCACTTGTCGCTCACAAGACCTGTCAGAACATGTGCGTCAGTCCTCCCGCACTTGTCGCTCACAAGACCTGTCAGAACATGTGCGTCAGTCCTCCCGCACTTGTCGCTCACAAGACCTGTCAGAACATGTGTGTCAGTCCTCCCGCACTTGTCGCTCACAACAAAACTTCGTTGAACTCCACTCTAAACTATTTCGTGTTTCTTCGTATTTTTTGGTGTTTTTTTAATACTTGTATAAATAAGTCACCATGGGGCCTAAGAAGATTAGTGACAACAGCCAACCAAAAACAAAATTTGTTAAGAGTGTATTTGCCCTGATGTAAACACCGCCTCCGCCTCTCCATATAATATGACTTTTATTAATTTCAACATCTTTATTGTGCTTCTAGGTTATCTATCGTGTTTCTGATATCAAGTTTAAATAAATGTGATAGATAACCTTTATTGCTATTATTATCGTAATTACACAACATTGTATTTTTTGAACATCAGCAAAAATGGAACATTTCCGCTACTTTGAGCTCAATTTCAAGGTACGTTTAGTCTGTAAACCATTCAAAATCATCTCTATTTCTGTAATATATCTTTCATTCTATCAAATGAGACCACGAAAACGAGAATACAATCATAAATACCATACGAAAATACACAGCAAAGTCGCTGTAAGTGTATTTTTGAGGGTCTGAAACGGATTAATCTAACGTTCATTATTCCTTATGGAACAAATTAGTTCGCAACTCGAACAGCCTTCTGGAACGAATTAAGTTCGAGTACCGAGGTTCCACTGTGTGTGTGTGTGTGTGTGTGTGTGTGTGTGTGTTTGTGTGTGTGTGTATATGTCGTGCCGATTAGATAAAACTTGCGATTCTGGCTTAAATAGCAACGCTCTTCTTGCCATATAAGACAAACGAAAATTTGTGTATGCAATAATTTCGCCAAAATCATTCTGAACCTAACGAAAAAAATATATTTCATTGTGTTTGTTCATTATTAAATTATTGTAAACGTATCTAAAATATATTTAGTTGGGTTAGGCTAAATTAAATTGAGCTTGTTATAATAAGGGTAGGTAAGTTTTCTAAGTTTCTTTTGGTACAAAATTATTAATTTTTACATTAACATAAATGAAAAAAAATATATCTTTAAACGTATAAGAGAAAATTTTAGAAAAGACTTAATTTTAAATGAGTTCTTGCTAATTGACCAGTTTTACCTATTCGGCACGACATTATATATTTTGGCTTAAATAGCAACGCTCATCTTGCCATATAAGACAAGCGAAAATTTGTGCATGCAATAATTTCGCAAAAATCATTCTGAACCTAAAGAAAAAAATATATTTCATTGTGTTTGTTTATTATTAAATTAATGTTAACGTATCTAAAATATATTTAGTTGGGTTAGGCTAAATTAAATTGCGCTTGTTGTAATAAGGTTAGGTAGGTTTTCAAAGTTTCTCTTGGTACAAAATTATAAATTTTTACATTAACATAAATGAAAAAAATATATCTTTAAACGTACAAGAGAAAATTTTAGAAAGGACTTAATTTTAAATGAGTTCTTGGTAATTGACCAGTTTTACCTAATCGGCACGACATATATATATATATATATATATATATATATATATATATATATATATATTGCGACCGGGAGGCCTAGGGGTGCGCAAGGCAACACAGGTAGCATTACCTTTATTTCTATCATGGTGTATGGCACCCAGTGCTGTAGTGAAGGAGACAGTCTCAGAACGCTTGAAACGTACTGTAGGAACTCACAATCCAACAAAATACATGGAACAGAGCAGAAGTACATCCTTGCAGACTCTTCAAGCAGACCAACTACTCCCAGTGCCACCCAGACACACCCATATTTTATACATAATCGCACAATGCCTCAGAAAATAACCCGTCCTTCCAATAACTATGACACATTTCTATATAGGGTTTGCAGCCCATTTCTAAGTCAGGTTGGGTTTGGTTAATTTATATAAGATTAGGTTAGGGTAGGTTATACCGAAAAAAATATAAATATAAAAGACGATTAAATAATCTACAGTGCAAACAGAAATCGGGTAGCCAATGTGCGCCGTTCATATAACGACATCATATTTGAAGTGTTGAAGGCTCCGCCAACAGTGCCATGCTGTATGAAAGAACAAAGCTTGCCTCCTAGCGGTGAACACAAGCTGAAGAATTCCTTTTTTAGGTGTCCCTAATTAGTCGTTGAGCACTCGGCCCTACCCTCAGGTCACTTGCCTTGGTGTAGGTGTATGCCTAACTGCCCCATACTCCTGAACACTGCTCCATCTGCAGCAGGGCCTCACTCCATCAATTTGGACTCCATGGCCTCATCTGTTATACGTCTGAAGGGAAGTATAACACACACAAAAAGGTCAATATCATCATGCCTACATAGCCTATAGGAGCCTGTACAGTAGGTTACTGCTGTCAGCAGACAACAGTCCCACATCACCATTATAGCCTACAGGAGCCTGTACGGTTCCCTATAATCTGTGACATACCTGTGACCGGTCTGAGACTACCCTGCTGGCTGCATGCTCAACCACACTGTTCTTTATTGAATGTAAGTAGAAGTTTGTAAGATTTACCGGCAATCTTACCAGTTCAGAAGACAAAGAAAAGACCAGCAATTCTGCCACAGTACAAAACGTTTAACAGTCCTCCCAGGTGCTCATACGACGTGTGACCTGTGGTTGTACGTCCTTGGATGCTGTGTTTACCAACTACTAAACATCATAAAGTGCCAGAATTGTATTTCTCAGTATTGGTCACATTGGTACCCGAACATGAAGGTTTCCTGATGGTGATTCCGAGGGTAAGCACTACCCTGCAGCCTGGTTCAAAACAATGCCCCCTTTACACACCAAACACTTAATGCTGCAGCCATGCAGTAGTGCTTGCGTGCTGGAAGTATCTTTACTTCCTGCTTAAGGCGTCTATGCAGCAAAGATCAATAACAAAGTCATTTTCACTCGGAACTTGAAAATGGTCCAGGAGAGGAAGAAACGTCATCTAAAGTATCCTCTGGAAATTGTGGGTTAGTTGTGAATTGTTTTAGCCATGGTATTGTATGAGTATTAATCCTTAAAATATCTTACTCTACAAATCTCTCAAATGGCTTCCGTATGCTTGTTACAAGGATTTGTTGTAAAATTCTCTAGGGTTACATGCTGAGAATTCTTTTATCTGAGATTTACATAATGCAGACTTCACTACAGAAGTACAAGACTAAACATTTGTACTGCATATTTCGACGTTTCAGAGCGGCTGAGGCGTTTACTGTCATACTTAAAAATTTGTACATATAACAAAACTGATATTGCAGAAACATAAATGATCGTAATTTTAAATTAAACTTGTTCCCACGTCCAGCAACCATGAAGGGAGGTAGAACCCTCATAATACTGTGTCAAACGAAAGCCTGCTAAATGTTTTGCACTCTGGCAGGATTGCTGGTCTTCACTTTCCCATTAACATGTAAGGTTAGCTTATATTCACAATGCAATTACTTTTACCTACCTGATTTCTTAATAGTTCTTATTCCTGTAATATAATTGAGCAATTCAAGGGTCCTAGTGTGAGACCGCGCCGCGGGGCCGATGATTCAAGGAACCAACAGCAACAATATAACATACAACACCCTCACAAACAAAAATTCACCAGTCACATGTTTATCATTATCTTATAAATGGTAGACAGTCCCTTTAAATTAATAAGACACATGCAACATGTGTGTCTTATTGCACATGTGTCTTAATTTTTTTTCAGTATTGAAGAAGCTTTACCAGAAAGATCTCATTTTGATAAGAGATTAGAACAAGTTCAGAGCTCTACTGCCACGACTCACGAAATCGTAATGACACTATTGCAAACAAACCATACCACGGGTGGGGTTCGAACCCACGGTCACAGTACGTTAGTCTCGTACAGTATAACTACACTATACAAATAACCCGTACATAGGAGACAGGAATTTACTAAATGTAAATGGTCCAAGACGACGTTTCGGTCCGTCTTGGACCATTTACAAAGTTCTATGTGCGGGTTATTTGTGTATTGTTCCAGTTACGGTATTGTGGCTTTTTATTCTGTTCAGTATAACTACACAACTGTGTGCCCTCAAGGGTGCTGCCCAGATGCCCACGAGGGACTCTTCACCCAAAGAATTAGACCTCTCCTCCCCCATGGATATAAGGGCAAGAGAGATGAAGAGGAGGAAGAGAAGGTGGTGGAGGAGAAAGAGAAGAAAAAGGAGGAAGTAGTGGAGGAGGAGGAGAAGTAACAGTTCAGAAAATATAGTAATATCAGTGTTATCCCACATATTGTAAAAAAACAATTGATAAACTCCACTCCACCAAAGTAGCAGTAAAATAATCTTTGAAAGAGTGATAAGCAGCAGGACTGGTAAACACAGGGAATCACATTTACACAACCTGCTGCAACGTGGGAGTAGATTTTGCCACCCAAGTGGCTAGTTTATTGTGCCCCCCATATCCATCCTGTGGACGGT
>WNWK01001790.1:172500-249979 GCA_009830355.1 Cherax destructor
AAGCAGCACAAAGGGAACAAAGAGCCACTGAGAATACTGCAAGAAACACAATATTTCTATACATATACAAAATATAAGTTAAGAATAACGTGTAAAATTAGACCACCACAGGGGGTTCGTGCACTGACGATGAAAACCACCCACAACAACCCAACAAAGGAAACCAGAGTGGATAATGAAGAATGTTGATTCATTTCATCTGAATAACATACACACCATATAACAAACAAATCCCAAAGAATTCGAAAAAAGGCAAAGTACCACTAGTATGAGCACTCAGAACCCTCTGGAGAAAAAGGCTAGAACTAGGTGAAATACTAGAGGCCTAAAAGAGCGCAGATATAGCTCCTTAACATAGGGGAGACAGTAAAACACCAGACAAAAATTATACACCATTAGCCCTAACATCCCACATCACAAGTCATCGAGAGAGTGATAAGACGCCAAATTACAAATTTTATGGAACAGCACATGCTGCACAGCACAGCACATGCTGCACAGCATAAACCAACATGGATATAGAGCTGGAACTTCATGTTTGTCAAGTATTAAACCATAAGTTCAGAATTAGGCGGCGCTGAATTAGGCGGCAGATGCCGTATACAAACATTTCGCAAATGCATTTGGCAAGTGCGATCATGGAGTGGCTACGCACAAAAGGAGGGCGACAAATATAACTTTCTGACAGAACACACGGAGATGTTTACCAATACTAACACCAACATTACCAAAGTAAAGAGCTCAGTAACCCCAAGGCACCGTCGTAGCCCTTCTACTGTAACCCCAAGACACCGTCGTAGCCCTTCTACTGTAACCCCAAGACACCGTCGTAGCCCTTCTACTGTAACTCCAAGACACCCTCGTAGCCCTTCTACTGTAACCCCAAGGCACCGTCGTAGCCCTTCTACTGTAACCCCAAGACACCCTCGTAGCCCTTCTACTGTTCCTTATCTTCATGGCAGAAATAGATAAAAACACTCGTCATAGTTCTGTATGATCATCTGCGTTTGATACCAAAATAAGCATGGCAATTACCTCAGTAGAAAATACTGAAAAATTACAAGATATCTGAAGGTATTTCCAGTAGGCAGTGGAGAATAACATGACGTTCATTGATGACAGGTTCCAGCTGCTTAGATATGGAAAAAAAAAATAAAAAATAAAAAGAGACACTGTACACAAATCCAAAGAGGATCATCAAATAAAAGGAAATGAATACGTGAAAGAAATTGGAATAATAATGTCAACTGACCTTCCTTTCAAAGAACACAATAAGGCGAATGTCACGACAGCCATTAAAATGATGAGGTGGATAATGAGAATACACAAATAACCCGCAGCTTACCACGACGTTTCGCTCAGACTTGGACCATTTACAAGTGACTTTGTAAATGGTCCAAGTTGGGTTATTTGTGTATTGTTCCAGTCACAGTATTGTGACTGTTTGTTATTTTTGGATAATGAGAACTTTGAAAACAGTATCTCCGACAAGTGCCAGACCAACCAAGCTGTAATGGACATGTGGGCCGGTGGGCCACAAGCAGCAACAGCCTGGTTGATCAGGCAAGCATCAAACGAGCCTGACCCCCAGCCGGGCTCTGGGAGTAGAAAAATATGAAAACTTATCTATGGAACATCAAAGGCGAAAAACAGTGCCAATGGTGCCACTAAGTGAGCTATGCTCTCTTGTTTAGAGTACTGTACAGTGTTGACGTCTCCGCTCAGGGAAGATATCAGAGCTGCAACATAACACATCATTTACGGCCTGTATACAGCCAATAAAGAATTTAAATTACTGGGAACTCCTTAAAGTTCTAAATATTATTCAAATTGAGCAGAGGAGAGATAGCGATATCAATATTGGTCTAAAATTATGTATCAGTATCGGCCTAAAATTGAGAAGTGGCACCGGTCTAAAATAGAGCATTGGTATGATCCTAAAACTGAGTATTAGTATGGGCCTAAAATTGAATATTGATATCGGAAAAAATGATAACGTCTCATCCCTAGCCATAACAACATACTGGAGTGAGATATATGGGATAAAATGTACAACAAACTCGGTGAAAAGCAGGGGCACCATGGCCACAATAGGAGAACACTGTATCAACATCAAATTACTAGATATCAGAAACACTGCCAAAATAAGTGCATACGTTTTCAAGAAGCTGAACAAATATATCCATAAGGTGCCAGTTCAACCAGGCTGTTATGAATGTGGGCCAGCAGATCAGCAGCAACAACTTGGTTGATAAGGTAAACACCAGACATGTCAGGCACAGGACCAAACTAAGGGAGTAAGAAAAATCTTGAGATTCATCAAAGGTATATCAAAGGATAGGACTGGTGTTATCGGATTCATGTTGGATAAATTAAGATTTAGAAAGGATAGAGAAAACCACCGATTTGGTCATCTACGAGTATGACTGTCCCATACAATCATACCCGGAGCAGCATGAGCAACTATCACACCCGGAGTAGCATGAGCAACTATCACACCCAGAGTAGCATGAACAACTATCACACCCAGAGTAGCATGATCAACTATCACACCCAGAGTAGCATGAGCAACTATCACACCCAGAGTAGCATGATCAACTATCACACCCAGAGTAGCATGAACAACTATCACACCCAGAGTAGCATGATCAACTATCACACCCGGAGTAGCATGAGCAACTATCACACCCAGAGTAGCATGAACAACTATCACACCCAGAGTAGCATGAGCAACTATCACACCCGGAGTAGCATGAGCAACTATCACACCCAGAGTAGCATGAACAACTATCACACCCAGAGTAGCATGATCAACTATCACACCCAGAGTAGCATGATCAACTATCACACCCAGAGTACCATGATCAACTATCACACCCGGAGTAGCATGATCAACTATCACAGCCAGAGTAGCATGAACAACTATCACACCCAGAGTAGCATGATCAACTATCACACCCGGAGTAGCATGATCAACTATCACACCCAGAGTAGCATGACAACTATCACACCCAGGTAGCATGAACAACTATCACACCCAGGTAGCATGAACAACTATCACACCCAGAGTAGCATGATCAACTATCACACCCAGAGTAGCATGATCAACTATCACACCCAGAGTAGCATGAACAAATATCACACCCAGAGTAGCATGCAACTATCACACCCAGAGTAGCATGATCAACTATCACACCCAGAGTAGCATGATCCTATCACACCCAGAGTAGCATGACAACTATCACACCCAGAGTAGCATGATCAACTATCACACCCAGAGTAGCATGATCAACTATCACACCCAGAGTAGCATGACAACTATCACACCCAGAGTAGCATGACAACTATCACCCAGAGTAGCATGATCAACTATCACACCCAGAGTAGCATGATCAACTATCACACCCAGAGTAGCATGAACAACTATCACACCCAGAGTAGCATGATCAACTATCACACCCAGAGTAGCATGATCAAATATCACACCAGAGTAGCATGATCAACTATCACACCCAGAGTAGCATGATCAACTATCACACCCAGAGTAGCATGATCAACTATCACACCCAGAGTAGCATGACAACTATCACACCCAGAGTAGCATGACAACTATCACACCAGAGTAGCATGACAACTATCACACCCAGAGTAGCATGACAACTATCACACCCAGAGTAGCATGAACAACTATCACACCAGAGTAGCATGATCAACTATCACACCCAGAGTAGCATGATCAACTATCACACCCAGAGTAGCATGAACAACTATCACCCAGAGTAGCATGAACAACTATCACACCCGAGTAGCATGACAACTATCACACCCAGAGTAGCATGATCAACTATCACACCGAGTAGCATGATCAACTATCACACCCAGAGTAGATGAACAACTATCACCCAGAGTAGCATGACAACTATCACACCCAGGAGCATGCAACTATACGAGTAGACATCAACTCATCACCCAGAGTAGCATGAACAACTATCACACCAGAGTAGCATGATCAACTATCACACCCAGAGTAGCATGACAACTATCACACCCAGAGTAGCATGAACAACTATCACACCCAGAGTAGCATGATCAACTATCACACCCAGAGTAGCATGATCAACCCCTTTTTCACACCCAGAGTAGCATGAACAACTATCACCCAGAGTAGCATGAACAACTATCACACCCAGAGATACAATCAGACTATCACACCCAGAGTAGCATGAACAACTATCACACCAGAGTAGCATGAACAACTATCACACCCGAGTAGCATGACAACTATCACACCCAGAGTAGCATGATCAACTATCACACCCAGAGTAGCATGACAACTATCACCCAGAGTAGCATGAACAACTATCACACCCAGAGTAGCATGAACAACTATCACACCCAGAGTAGCATGAACTATCACACCCAGAGTAGCATGAACCTATCACACCCAGAGTAGCATGACAACTATCACACCAGAGTAGCATGACAACTATCACACCCGGAGTAGCATGATCAACTATCACACCCAGAGTAGCATGATCAACTATCACACCCAGAGTAGCATGATCAACTATCCACCCAGAGTACATGATCAACTATCACACCCAAGTAGCATGATAACTATCACACCCAGAGTAGCATGAACAACTATCACACCCGAGTAGCATGACAACTATCACACCCAGAGTAGCATGACAACTATCACACCAGAGTAGCATGACAACTATCACACCCAGAGTAGCATGATCAACTATCACACCCAGAGTAGCATGATCAACTATCACACCCAGAGTAGCATGATCAACTATCACACCCAGAGTACCATGATCAACTATCACACCCAAAGTAGCATGATTAACTATCACACCCAGAGTAGCATGAACAACTATCACACCCTGAGTAGCATGAGCAACTATCACACCCAGAGTAGCATGATCAACTATCACACCCAGAGTAGCATGATCAACTATCACACCCAGAGTAGCATGATCAACTATCACACCCAGAGTAGCATGATCAACTATCACACCCAGAGTAGCATGAACAACTATCACACCCAGAGTAGCATGAACAACTATCACACCCAGAGTAGCATGAACAACTATCACACCCAGAGTAGCATGAACAACTATCACACCCAGAGTAGCATGAACAACTATCACACCCAGAGTAGCATGATCAACTATCACACCCAGAGTAGCATGATCAACTATCACACCCAGAGTAGCATGATCAACTATCACACCCGGAGTAGCATGATCAACTATCACACCCAGAGTAGCATGAACAACTATCACACCCAGAGTAGCATGAACAACTATCACACCAAGAGTAGCATGATCAACTATCACACCAGAGTAGCATGATCAACACAGCTACAACACCAGAGTAGCATGACAACTATCACACCCGAGTAGCATGACAACTATCACACCCAGAGTAGCATGACAACTATCACACCCGAGTAGCATGATCAACTATCACACCCAGAGTAGCATGAACAACTATCACACCCAGAGTAGCATGATCAACTATCACACCAGAGTAGCATGACAACTATCACACCAGAGTAGCATGATCAACTATCACACCCAGAGTAGCATGACAACTATCACACCCAGAGTAGCATGATCAACTATCACACCCAGAGTAGCATGGGCAACTATCACACCAGGAGTAGCATGATCAACTATCACACCGGAGTAGCATGAGCAACTATCACACCCGGAGTAGCATGATCAACTATCACACCCGGAGTAGCATGAGCAACTATCACACCAGGAGTAGCATGATCACCTATCACACCCAGAGTAGCATGATCAACTATCACACCCAGAGTAGCATGAACAACTATCACACCCAGAGTAGCATGATCAACTATCACACCCAGAGTAGCATGATCAACTATCACACCCAGAGTAACATGATCAACTATCACACCCAGAGTAGCATGAACAACTATCACACCCAGAGTAGCATGAACAACTATCACACCCAGAGTAGCATGATCAACTATCACACCCAGAGTAGCATGATCAACTATCACACCCAGATTAGCATGAACAACTATCACCCAGAGTAGCATGAACAACTATCACACCCAGAGTAGCATGAACAACTATCACCCAGAGTAGCATGATCAACTATCACAACCGGAGTAGCATGATCAACTATCACACCCAGAGTAGCATGAACAACTATCACACCCGGAGTAGCATGATCAACTATCACACCCAGAGTAGCATGATCAACTATCACACCCGGAGTAGCATGAACAACTATCACACCCAGAGTAGCATGAACAACTATCACACCCAGAGTAGCATGATCAACTATCACACCCAGAGTAGCATGAACAACTATCACACCCAGAGTAGCATGATCAACTATCACACACAGAGTAGCATGATCAACTATCACACCCAGAGTAGCATGATCAACTATCACACCCAGAGTAGCATGAACAACTATCACACAAAGAGTACCATGATCAACTATCACACCCAGAGTAGCATGATCAACTATCACACCCAGAGTAGCATGAGCAACTATCACACCAGGAGTACCATGATCAACTATCACACCCAGAGTAGCATGAACAACTATCACCCAGAGTAGCATGATCAACTATCACACCCGGAGTAGCATGATCAACTATCACACCCAGAGTAGCATGATCAACTATCACACCCGGAGTAGCATGATCAACTATCACACCCGGAGTAGCATGAACAACTATCACACCCAGAGTAGCATGAACAACTATCACACCCAGAGTAGCATGAACAACTATCACACCCAGAGTAGCATGATCAACTATCACACCCGGAGTAGCATGATCAACTATCACACCCAGAGTAGCATGATCAACTATCACACCAAGAGTAGCATGAACAACTATCACACCCAGAGTAGCATGATCAACTATCACACCCAGAGTAGCATGAACAACTATCACACCCAGAGTAGCATGATCAACTATCACACCCAGAGTAGCATGATCAACTATCACACCCAGAGTAGCATGATCAACTATCACACCCAGAGTAGCATGAACAACTATCACACCCAGAGTAGCATGATCAACTATCACACCCGGAGTAGCATGATCAACTATCACACCCAGAGTAGCATGAACAACTATCACACACAGAGTAGCATGAACAACTATCACCCAGAGTAGCATGATCAACTATCACACCCAGAGTAGCATGAACAACTATCACACCCAGAGTAGCATGAACAACTATCACACCCAGAGTAGCATGAACAACTATCACACCCAGAGTAGCATGAACAACTATCACACCCAGAGTAGCATGAACAACTATCACACCCAGAGTAGCATGATCAACTATCACACCCAGAGTAGCATGAACAACTATCACACCCAGAGTAGCATGAACAACTATCACACCCAGAGTAGCATGAGCAACTATCACACCCGGAGTAGCATGAACAACTATCACACCCAGAGTAGCATGAACAACTATCACACCCAGAGTAGCATGAACAACTATCACACCCAGAGTAGCATGAACAACTATCACACCCGGAGTAGCATGATCAACTATCACACCCAGAGTAGCATGAACAACTATCACACCCAGAGTAGCATGATCAACTATCACACCCAGAGTAGCATGATTAACTATCACACCCAGAGTAGCATGAACAACTATCACACCCAGAGTAGCATGAACAACTATCACACCCAGAGTAGCATGAACAACTATCACACCCAGAGTAGCATGATCAACTATCACACCCGGAGTAGCATGATCAACTATCACACCCAGAGTAGCATGATCAACTATCACACCCAGAGTAGCATGAACAACTATCACACCCGGAGTAGCATGAACAACTATCACACCCAGAGTAGCATGAACAACTATCACACCCAGGGTAGCATGAACAACTATCACACCCGGAGTAGCATGATCAACTATCACACCCAGAGTAGCATGAACAACTATCACACCCAGAGTAGCATGAACAACTATCACACCCAGAGTAGCATGAACAACTATCACACCCAGAGTAGCATGAACAACTATCACACCCAGAGTAGCATGAACAACTATCACACCCAGAGTAGCATGATCAACTATCACACCCGGAGTAGCATGAGCAACTATCACACCCAGAGTAGCATGAACAACTATCACACCCAGAGTAGCATGAGCAACTATCACACCCGGAGTAGCATGAGCAACTATCACACCCAGAGTAGCATGAACAACTATCACACCCAGAGTAGCATGATCAACTATCACACCCAGAGTAGCATGATCAACTATCACACCCAGAGTACCATGATCAACTATCACACCCGGAGTAGCATGATCAACTATCACAGCCAGAGTAGCATGAACAACTATCACACCCAGAGTAGCATGATCAACTATCACACCCGGAGTAGCATGATCAACTATCACACCCAGAGTAGCATGAACAACTATCACACCCAGAGTAGCATGAACAACTATCACACCCAGAGTAGCATGAACAACTATCACACCCAGAGTAGCATGAACAACTATCACACCCGGAGTAGCATGATCAACTATCACACCCAGAGTAGCATGAACAACTATCACACCCGGAGTAGCATGATCAACTATCACACCCGGAGTAGCATGAACAACTATCACACCCAGAGTAGCATGATCAACTATCACACCCGGAGTAGCATGATCAACTATCACACCCAGAGTAGCATGAACAACTATCACACCCAGAGTAGCATGATCAACTATCACACCCAGAGTAGCATGATCAACTATCAAACCCGGAGTACCATGAACAACTATCACACCAGGAGTAGCATGATCAACTATCACACCCGGAGTAGCATGAGCAACTATCACACCCAGAGTAGCATGAACAACTATCACACCCAGAGTAGCATGAACAACTATCACACCCAGAGTAGCACCCAGGTAGCATGATCAACTATCACACGAGTAGCATGAACAACTATCACACCCGGGTAGCATGATCAACTATCACACCGAGTAGCATGAACAACTATCACACCAGAGTAGCATGACAACTATCACACCGAGTAGCATGACAACTATCACACCAGAGTAGCATGACAACTATCACACCCAGAGTAGCATGATCAACTATCACACCAGAGTAGCATGATCAACTATCACCCGGAGTACCATGACAACTATCACACCAGAGTAGCATGACAACTATCACACCGGTAGCATGACAACTATCACACCAGAGTAGCATGAACAACTATCACACCCAGAGTAGCATGAACAACTATCACACCCAGGTAGCATGACAACTATCACCCAGAGTAGCATGACAACTATCACACCGAGTAGCATGACAACTATCACACCCAGAGTAGCATGATCAACTATCACACCCGAGTAGCATGATCAACTATCACACCCAGAGTAGCATGACAACTATCACACCCAGAGTACATGATCAACTATCACACCCAAGTAGCATGATAACTATCACACCAGAGTAGCATGACAACTATCACACCTGAGTAGCATGAGCAACTATCACCGAGTAGCATGATCAACTATCACACCCGAGTAGCATGACAACTATCACACCGAGTAGCATGATCAACTATCACACCAGAGTAGCATGACAACTATCACACCCGAGTAGCATGAACAACTATCACCCAGAGTAGCATGAACAACTATCACACCCAGAGTAGCATGACAACTATCACACCCAGAGTAGCATGATCAACTATCACACCCAGAGTAGCATGCAACTATCACACCAGAGTAGCATGATCAACTATCACACCGGAGTAGCATGACAACTATCACACCGAGTAGCATGACAACTATCACACCCGAGTAGCATGACAACTATCACACCAGGAGTAGCATGATCAACTATCACACCCAGAGTAGCATGATCACTATCACCAGAGTAGCATGAACAACTATCACCCAGAGTAGCATGACAACTATCACACCCGAGTAGCATGATCAACTATCACACCCAGAGTACATGATCAACTATCACACCCGAGTAGCATGACAACTATCACACCCAGAGTAGCATGAACAACTATCACACCCAGGTAGCATGATCAACTATCACACCCAGGTAGCATGATCAACTATCACACCAGATAGCATGACAACTATCACCAGAGTAGCATGAACAACTATCACACCGAGTAGCATGACAACTATCACCCGAGTAGCATGATCAACTATCACACCGAGTAGCATGATCAACTATCACACCCAGAGTAGCATGAACAACTATCACACCCGGGTAGCATGATCAACTATCACCCCAGAGTAGCATGAACAACTATCACACCCGAGTAGCATGAACAACTATCACACCCAGAGTAGCATGAACAACTATCACACCAGAGTAGCATGATCAACTATCACACCAGAGTAGCATGACAACTATCACACCAGAGTAGCATGATCAACTATCACACCCGGAGTAGCATGATCAATATCACACCGAGTAGCATGACAACTATCACACCAGGTAGCATGAACCTATCACACCAGAGTACATGATCAACTATCACCCAGAGTAGCATGACAACTATCACCCAGAGTAGCATGACAACTATCACCAGAGTACATGATCAACTATCACACCCAGAGTATGACACATCCAGAGAACAACTATCACACCCGAGTAGCATGATCAACTATCACACCCGAGTAGCATGATCAACTATCACACCGAGTAGCATGATCAACTATCACACCCGATAGCATGAACAACTATCACCCAGAGTAGCATGAACAATATCACACCCAGAGTAGCATGAACAACTATCACCCAGGTAGCATGATCAACTATCACACCCGGAGTAGCATGATCAACTATCACACCAGGTAGCATGACAACTATCACACCAGAGTAGCATGACAACTATCACACCCAGAGTAGCATGATCAACTATCACACCCGAGTAGCATGAACAACTATCACACCCAGAGTAGCATGAACAACTATCACCCAGAGTAGCATGATCAACATCACACCCAGAGTAGCATGATCAACTATCACACCCAGAGTAGCATGACAACTATCACACCAGGTAGCATGATCAACTATCACACCGAGTAGCATGATCAACTATCACACCCAGAGTAGCATGAACAACTATCACACAAGAGTAGCATGACAACTATCACCAGAGTAGCATGATCACTATCACACCCAGAGTAGCATGAACAACTATCACACGGGGGGGGGGGGGGGAGCATGAACAACTATCACACCCAGAGTAGCATGATCAACTATCACACCCAGAGTAGCATGAACAACTATCACACCCAGAGTAGCATGATCAACTATCACACCCGGAGTAGCATGATCAACTATCACACCCAGAGTAGCATGAACAACTATCACCCAGAGTAGCATGATCAACTATCACACCCAGAGTAGCATGATCAACTATCACACCCAGATAGCATGAACAACTATCACACCAGGAGTAGCATGATCAACTATCACACCCGAGTAGCATGACAACTATCACACCAAGTAGCATGAACAACTATCACACCCAGAGTAGCATGAACAACTATCACACCCAGAGTAGCATGATCAACTATCACACCCAGAGTAGCATGATCAACTATCACACCCAGAGTAGCATGATCAACTATCACACCAGAGTAGCATGATCAACTATCACACCCAGAGTAGCATGATCAACTATCACACCCAGAGTAGCATGAACAACTATCACACCCCCCCCCCCCCCCCCCCCCCCCCCCCCCCACCGGTAGCATGAACAACTATCACCCAGAGTAGCATGATCAACTATCACACCCGGAGTAGCATGAACAACTATCACACCCAGAGTAGCATGATCAACTATCACACCCAGAGTAGCATGATCAACTATCACACCCAGAGTAGCATGAACAACTATCACACCCAGAGTAGCATGATCAACTATCACACCCAGAGTAGCATGATCAACTATCACACCCAGAGTAGCATGAACAACTATCACACCAGGAGTAGCATGATCAACTATCACACCCGGAGTAGCATGATCAACTATCACACCCAGAGTAGCATGAACAACTATCACACCCAGAGTAGCATGAACAACTATCACACCCAGAGTAGCATGATCAACTATCACACCCAGAGTAGCATGATCAACTATCACACCCAGAGTAGCATGATCAACTATCACACCCAGAGTAGCATGATCAACTATCACACCCAGAGTAGCATGATCAACTATCACACCCAGAGTAGCATGATCAACTATCACACCCAGGTAGCATGAACAACTATCACACCCAGAGTAGCATGAACAACTATCACACCCAGGTAGCATGAACAACTATCACACCCAGAGTAGCATGAGCAACTATCACACCCGGTAGCATGAACAACTATCACACCCAGAGTAGCATGAACAACTATCACACCCAGGTAGCATGAACAACTATCACACCCAGAGTAGCATGAACAACTATCACCCGGAGTAGCATGATCAACTATCACACCCAGAGTAGCATGAACAACTATCACACCCAGAGTAGCATGATCAACTATCACCCAGAGTAGCATGATTAACTATCACACCCAGAGTAGCATGAACAACTATCACACCCAGAGTAGCATGAACAACTATCACACCCAGAGTAGCATGAACAACTATCACACCCAGAGTAGCATGATCAACTATCACACCCGAGTAGCATGATCAACTATCACACCCAGAGTAGCATGATCAACTATCACACCCAGAGTAGCATGAACAACTATCACACCCGGAGTAGCATGAACAACTATCACACCCAGAGGTAGCATGAACAACTATCACACCCAGGGTAGCATGAACAACTATCACACCCGGAGTAGCATGATCAACTATCACACCCAGAGTAGCAGAACAACTATCACACCCAGAGTAGCATGAACAACTATCACACCCAGAGTAGCATGAACAACTATCACACCCAGAGTAGCATGAACAACTATCACACCCGGAGTAGCATGATCAACTATCACACCCAGGTAGCATGAACAACTATCACACCCAGAGTAGCATGAACAACTATCACACCCAGAGTAGCATGATCAACTATCACACCAGAGTAGCATGATCAACTATCACACCCAGAGTAGCATGAACAACTATCACACCCAGAGTAGCATGATCAACTATCACACCCAGAGTAGCATGAACAACTATCACACCCAGAGTAGCATGATCAACTATCACACCCAGAGTAGCATGATCAACTATCACACCCAGAGTAGCATGATCAACTATCACACCCAGAGTAGCATGAACAACTATCACACCCAGAGTAGCATGAACAACTATCACACCCAGAGTAGCATGAACAACTATCACACCCAGAGCAGCATGATCAACAGTCACTGCCAGAGCAGCATGATCAACAGTCACTGCCAGAGCAGCATGATCAAGTCACTGCCAGAGCAGCAGCATCAACAGTCACTGCCAGAGCAGCAGCAGCATCAACAGTCACTGCCAGAGCAGCAGCATCAACAGTCACTGCCAGAGCAGCATGATCAACAGTCACTGCCAGAGCAGCATGATCACAGTCACTGCCAGAGCAGCATGATCAACAGTCACTGCCAGAGCAGCATGATCAACAGTCACTGCCAGAGCAGCATGATCAACAGTCACTGCCAGAGCAGCATGATCAACAGTCACTGCCAGAGCAGCAGCAGCATCAACAGTCACTGCCAGAGCAGCATGATCAACAGTCACTGCCAGAGCAGCATGATCAACAGTCACTGCCAGAGCAGCATGATCAACAGTCACTGCCAGAGCAGCAGCATCAACAGTCACTGCCAGAGCAGCAGCATCAACAGTCACTGCCAGAGCAGCAGCATCAACAGTCACTGCCAGAGCAGCATGATCAACAGTCACTGCCAGAGCAGCAGCATCAACAGTCACTGCCAGAGCAGCATGATCAACAGTCACTGCCAGAGCAGCAGCATCAACAGTCACTGCCAGAGCAGCATGATCAAGTCACTGCCAGAGCAGCATGATCAACAGTCACTGCCAGAGCAGCATGATCAACAGTCACTGCCAGAGCAGCATGATCAACAGTCACTGCCAGAGCAGCATGATCAACAGTCACTGCCAGAGCAGCATGATCAACAGTCACTGCCAGAGCAGCATGATCAACAGTCACTGCCAGAGCAGCATGATCAAGTCACTGCAGCAGCAGTCACAGTACTACAGAGCAGCATGATCAGCAGTCACTGCTAGGCAGCAGATCAACAGTCACTGCCAGAGCAGCATGATCAACAGTCTGCCAGAGCAGCATGATCAACAGTCACTGCCAGGCAGCAGGGATCAACAGTCACTGCCAGGCAGCATGATCAACAGTCACTGCCAGGCAGCATGATCACAGTCACTGCCAGGCAGCATGATCAACAGTCACTGCCAGATCAGCATGATCAACAGTCACAGCCAGACGCAGCAGATCAACATTCACTGCCAGAGAGCATGATTAATAGTCACTGCCAGGCAGCATGATCACAGTCACTGCCAGAGCAGCAGCATCAACAGTCCTGCCAGAGCAGCATGATCAACAGTCACTGCCAGAGCAGCTATCAACAGTCACTGCCAGGCAGCAGCAGCATCACGTCACTGCCAGAGCACAGCATCAACAGTCACTGCGGCAGCAGGCATCACAGTCACTGCCAGGCGGCAGCGCATCAACAGTCACTCGGCACAGCACGCATCACAGTCACTGCCAGAGCAGCAGCATCACAGTCACTGCCAGCAGCAGGCAGAACAGTCACTCCGCACGCATCACCCAGTCACTGCGCAGGACAGCGCATCAGACAGTCACTGCCAGGCGGCATGATCACAGTCACTGCCAGGCAGCATGATCAACAGTCACTGCCAGAGCAGCAGCATCAACAGTCACTGCCAAAGCAGCATGATCAACAGTCACTGCCAAAGCAGCATGATCAACAGTCACTGCCAGAGCAACATGATCAACAACACACGTCACTTGACACATGGTGAGCCACACAAAGAAAAATCAATGCTGGAAGAAGTGGCAGTGAGAACACTAGTGGTGCTCTTACGTCCAGTGGGGGAACACCACTCTCACTCACCCTACCTCACTACAGTGGGGAACACCACTCTCACTCACCCTACCTCACTACAGTGGGGAACACCACTCTCACTCATTCTACCTCACTACAGTGGGGAACACCACTCTCACTCACCCTACCTCACTACAGTGGGGAACACCACTCTCACTCACCCTACCTCACTACAGTGGGGAACACCACTCTCACTCACCCTACCTCACTACAGTGGGGAACACCACTCTCACTCACTCTACCTCACTACAGTGGGAAACCACTCTCACTCACCCTACCTCACTGCAGTGGGAACACCACTCTCACTCACCCTACCTCACTACAGTGGGAGACACCTCTCACTCACCCTACCTCACTACAGTGGGGGAACACCACTCTCACTCACCCTACCTCACTACAGTGGGGAACACCACTCTCACTCACCCTACCTCACTACAGTGGGGGAACACCACTCTCACTCATCCTACCTCACTACAGTGGGGAACACCATTCTCACTCACCCTACCTCACTACAGTGGGAACACCACTCCTCACCCTACCTCACTACAGTGGGAAACACCATCTCTCACCCTCCTCACTCAGTGGGAACACCACTCTCCTCACCCTACCTCACTCAGTGGAACACCACTCTCCTCACCCTCCTCACTACAGTGGGGAACACCACTCACTCACCCTACCTCACTACAGTGGGAACCCACTCTCACCTCCTCACTACAAGTGGAACACCACTCTCTCACCCTCCTCACTACAGTGGGAAACACCACTTCTCACCCTACTCACTACAGTGGGACACCACTCTCACTCACCTACCTCTACAGTGGAACCCACTCTCCTCACCCTACCTCACTACGTGGAACCCCTCACTCCCCTCCTCACTACAGTGGAACACCACTCTCTCACCCTACCTCACTACAGTGGGAACACCACTCTCACTCACCCTACCTCACTCAGTGGGAACACCACTCTCACTCCTACCTCACTCAGTGGGACACCCTCTCACTCACCCTCCTCACTCAGTGGAACACCACTCTCCTCACCCTACCTCACTACAGTGGGGAACACCACTCTCCTCCCCCTACCTCCACTACAGTGGGAACACCACTCTCACTCACTACCTCACTACAGTGGGGGAACACCACTCTCCTCACCCTACCTCACTACAGTGGGAACACCACTCTCTACCTACCTCACTACAGTGGAAACACCACTCCCCACTCTACCTCACTACAGTGGGAACACCACTCTCCTCACCCTACCTCACTACAGTGGAACACCACTCTCTCACCCTACCTCACTACAGTGGGGAACCACTCTCCTCACCCTACCTCACTACAGTGGGAACACCACTCTCCTCACTCTACCTCACTCAGTGGGGAACACCACTCTCCTCTCACCCTCCTCACTCAGTGGAACACCATCTCACTCACCCTACCTCACTACAGTGGGAACACCACTCTCCTCACCCTACCTCACTACAGTGGAACACCACTCTACTCACCCTACCTCCTACAGTGGGAACCACTCTCTCTCACTCTACCTCACTACAGTGGGGAAACACCACTCTCTCTCACTCTACCTCACTACAGTGGGGAAACACCACTCTCTCTCACTCTACCTCACTACAGTGGGGAAACACCACTCTCACTCCCCACTCACTCAGTGGGAAACCACTCTCACTCCCTCTCACTACAGTGGGAACACCACTCACTCACCTACCTCACTACAGTGGGAACACCACTCTCCTCACCCTCCTCACTACAGTGGGGACACCATCTCACTCACCCTGCCTCACTACAGTGGGGAACACCACTCTCACTCACCCTACCTCACTACAGTGGGGAAACACCACTCTCTCTCACCCTACCTCACTACAGTGGGGAAACACCACTCTCTCACCCTACCTCACTACAGTGGGGAAACACCACTCTCACTCACCCTACCTCACTACAGTGGGGAAACACCACTCTCACTCACCTACCTCACTACAGTGGGAGAACACCACTCTCACTCACCCTACCTCACTACAGTGGGAACACCACTCTCCTCACCCTCCTCACTACAGTGGGGAACACCACTCTCACTCACCCTACCTCACTACAGTGGGGAACACCCTCTCACCCTCCTCACTCAGTGGAACCACTCTCACTCACCCTACCTCACTACAGTGGGGAACACCACTCTCACTCACCCTACCTCACTCAGTGGGAACACCATCTCACTCACCCTACCTCACTAGCAGTGGGGAACACCACTCTACTCACCTACCTCACTACAGTGGGGAACACCACTCTTCACTCCCTGCCTCACTACAGTGGGGAACACCACTCTCACTCACCCTACCTCACTACAGTGGGGAACACCACTCTCACTCACCCCTACCTCACTACAGTGGGAACACCACTCTCACCCTACCTCACTACAGTGGGGAACACCACTCTCACTCACCCTACCTCACTACAGTGGGAACACCACTCTCACTCACCCTACCTCACTACAGTGGGAAACACCACTCTCACTCACCCTACCTCACTACAGTGGGAACACCATCTCACTCACCTACCTCACTACAGTGGGAACACCACTCTCACTCACCCTACCTCACTACAGTGGGGAACACCACTCTCACTCACCCTACCTCACTACAGTGGGGAACACCACTCTCACTCACCCTACCTCACTACAGTGGGGAACACCACTCTCACTCACCCTACCTCACTACAGTGGGAACACCACTCTCTTACTCACTCTACCTCACTACAGTCTGGGAACACCACTCTCTTTCTCACTCTACCTCACTACAGTGGGGAAACACCACTCTCTTTCTCACTCTACCTCACTACAGTGGGGAAACACCACTCTCACTCACCCTACCTCACTCAGTGGGGAACACCACTCACTCACCCTACCTCACTACAGTGGGAACACCACTCTCACTCACCCACCACTACAGTGGGGAACACCACTCTCACTCACCCTCCTCACTACAGTGGGGAACACCACTCTCACTCACCTACCTCACTACAGTGGGAACACCACTCTCCCTCACCCTACCTCACTACAGTGGGGAACCACTCTCTCTCACCTACCTCACTACAGTGGGGAACACCACTCTCACTCACCTACCTCACTACAGTGGGGAACACCACTCTCCTCACCCTACCTCACTACAGTGGGGAACATCTTCACTCTCCACTCACATCCCTACCTCACTACAGTGGGGAAACACCACTCTCACTCACCCTACCTCACTACAGTGGGGAAACACCACTCTCTCTCACCCTACCTCACTACAGTGGGGAAACACCACTCTCTCTCACTACAGTGGGGAAACATCACTCTCTCTCACTACAGTGGGGAAACATCACTCTCTCAATACAGTGGGGAAATACCACTCTCTCTCACTACAGTGGGGAAACATCACTCTCTCTCTCAATACAGTGGGGAAACACCACTCTCTCTCACTACAGTGGGGAAGGAAGTTCTGATAAGAAGACCATTTGACCTATTAGTAAATCACTTAGGAGTCTTAACAATAAAAGTAGAAACAAAAACATAGAAGTGGCCAAAATAAAAACAGATAAGAATAAAACACACACACACACACACACACACACACACACACCACTTAGTAATGCTCATAAAACAAGTTATAATATGAAGCACCAGTTACCTTCACTGACCACTTTTTTTTGCATTAGGTATATTTTGTGAGGGTATTAGTGATAAATATCTCTACACTTCATCTATGCTTGACTAGATCCCCTTCAAATATTTAAATCTCCCTGCTTAATGTGACCTTATGCATGGAGCCCCTCCTGTGTTATGTAACATGACGGGAAAACATGGCTGACTTGTTTCCAGAGCAGTGTAGCCGCCTGCTACCCGTGCAGGTCATTTTGTTTAATAAAAATACTACCTCACAGTAAGGGGACATCATCCTCACCCTACCTCTCCACATAACTGAGCAACTCCACTCTTCCTACCTCATTCTTACTCACCCTACCCCACCACGCAGTGTAAGAACATTATCCTCGCTCACACTACCCCACCACGCAATGTAAGAACATTATCCTCGCTCACACTACCCCACCACGCAATGTAAGAACATTATCCTCGCTCACCCTACCTTACCACGCAATGTAAGAACATTATCCTCGCTCACCCTACCCCACCACGCAGTGTAAGAACATTATCCTCGCTCACCCTACCTTACCACAATTTTTTTTTCATTGGGTGTTCCTGTCTCGTGCATTATCATTGTAACTACCTCTTCTCTCCTACCTTTGCTTCCTCCAGACTGGTTCTTCGCCTTTATTTAAACTAAATACCTTAGGAGCTTAGTACCTAAGATCCACCATTTCCCTAATTGTCTACCATTCTTCTAGCCTTCACAGACGCCGTCTTGTTGAAGACTCCCGTATATACAACTTTCCTAATGTGAATTTTAGTCCTGACTTTGTCTCCGTAGATGTCTTCCTTTATCATTACACTGTCAAATGTTCCAAACTTCACAGCACTCGTGACTTGACCTGATCTTTATATATTCCTCACCTCACCTATTCCCCTTTTCTGTATTTTCTTTACCCTTCCTTCTACCTAAGTGTGTTCTGTCCTGTGTGTTTTTCCCTGGGTTTTTCTTCTACCCTCGAGGGCCATTACCTCTCCTGCAGGGTTTCTTTTTCTCTCTTGTTCTTAGACTACCTCCACCATTACATCTGCTATGTTTACACTACATTACTACACTCTTATGTCACTACCACTACTCCCTTCTTATTACCACCTCTGCCATTGTTGCACTACTTATACTACCACAATTATACTACTACCGCCTCTCGTTCTACTACTTCCCCCCCCCTCTCGCATATATTCTGGCTCCCTTCCCTTCGTGTGTGTGTGACTAGTTAATGGTCCAAGTCGGACCGAAACCTCGTCACAAGTTTCATTCTCTTACCTTTGAAGAGTTTCGAGAGTTTATCTACTCTCTGAGCCCGGCTGGGCCAGGCTCGTCTGGTGCTTGCCTGGTCAACCAGGCTGTTGCTGCTGGAGGCCCGCTGCCCCACATATCCATCACAGCCTGGTTGATCTGGCACCCGATGAAAATACTTGTCCAGTTTCCTCTTGAAGGCTTCTACACTGGTTCCAGCGATGTTTCGGATATCTTCTGGTAAGATGTTGAATAGTCTGGGACCCCGGATGTTAATACAGTGCTCCCGTATTGTCCCCACCGCACCCCTGCTCCTCACTGGGTTTATTTTACACTTTCTCCCATATCTCTCACTCCAGTATGTTGTTATGGCAGTGTGCAGATTTGGGACCAGGCCCTCAAGTACTTTCCAGGTATACATTATCATGTATCTCTCTCTCCTCCGCTCCAATGAGTACATGTTCAAGACTTGAAGGCGTTCCCAATAATTTAGATGTTTCAATGGCTCAATATGAGCCGTAAACGATCTCTGAATTTGTTCCAGCTCTGATATTTCTCCCGCCCTGAACGGGGCCGTCAGCACAGAGCTGACGGCTAAGTGGGGGAGCACTAGCGATTTGAAGTGTCACCATCGGCATTATTTCCCTTGTTTTAAAAGTTCTCAATACCCACCCCGTCATCTTCCTGGCTGTTGTGTATTCCTCTCACCTGGAGTGTTAATGGTGTTTTGTTCATAAGGAAACAGAATAGTGTTTCCTGACACTATTCTTGGTGGTGGTAATGTTTGTCAGGAAACATTTTAATTTCTTCTAACAAATAACATACCACAGTTGCTTTTAACTGTTGTTTTTTTGTGGCTTTTATATGTGTTCCATCTCCTCCTATTTCAATCATCATCGCATCCACTTCAGCTCACGACTTCATTACCCAGCCCAGCGTCTCTCATTTATGATTCTTCCTTATTCCTTTTTATTTCAACTCCTGCAACCTCTTCTCTAACTTTCTTGACTTCTTTTCTATCTCCTGTTCCTCAATTATCCTTATCTTCTTTCTACTTTGGAGACGTAAGCCCAGTGAAAGGCAAGGGCGCCGTAGGAACATTAAGAGAACACTGTATCAACATCCGTGGGCTCAAACTTTTTAACATCTGACCAAAAGATATAAAAAAAAAACATTGCTGGAACAAGTTAATAAATCTTCAGTAGGCAAATCAACAAATACCTCAGCCAAGATTGCCTACCTAGGGATGGCGACTGAGTCAGGCCTCTGGCATAGTGGTGAGCAGTTCAAAAGCAAGTCACGTGACTAGGCCTGGCAAGGACCCTGCCTGTAAATGATACTAGCACACATACTACACAAGTATTGCACCAGTGACATCAAAGTTATAGCTTCCCTAACTTTCCTTACTTGTTTTACCCGTTATACTTGCAAAATTATCAATGCCTCCCTTTATCTTCTTTCATGTTCCTGTTACGACTACCTTGACGGCTAGTCTCAAGCCTTCATTTACACCTGTCCTCTGTTCCCCCTCCCCTGTCTTCCATGATTTACAGTAATCGCCCTCATTAAGTCTGGGAGCGAGCAGCTGGGGTGTTATACTTCCACAAGAAGGGAACGTGGCGAGTAAGACCTCATAGTCGGACAGATACATGGGACAATTACACAGGCAACACCGGTATTTCTTTTAGTGCCAGGAAACGAAAAAGAATGGCAAGAAATGATAAGAATGTAGCAGCATCCTGGAGTCATGCTGCACTGGAAACAAAACCAGTGGCTGCTTCAAAGCCACAGATATTAAGAACAATAAAAAAAAGCCCCAGCAAACATAAGTCTTAAACAGAGTAACAAAATAATGTTATTAGTGAAATAAATCAGGGAACGGGTGGGGTTTGAACCTAAAGTGAGTCCTAAAAGTCACAGGACAGTGCGTTAACCACTCGGCCAGATGGCTCTAAGATGATTCATCCTGGTCCATGGCCGGGCTCCGCCGGGAGTATAAATACTCTCGGAATTTATCAAAGGTATATCAAAGGTAGGTATTATTATGAGTTCATTACTGTTGTTCATTTGCACTGTTACTAAGCAACACAAATGATGTAGATGAAGTTTTGGCAGTAAACTGACAATAAGAATCAAGTTATTGTTTATAAGCCACTAAATACAACTTCCCAGCAGTTCAAAGACCACTTACTGAGAATCGAATACTGTATTGAAAATCTTTTAAACCTAGCCTCAAATATCATGTTACTTGGATGTAACACAGACTGTAACAGCAGAAAAAAATGCCAGTAGTTAGTTCAGATGAAGAATCTCACACAAATGAACTATTAAGACTGCAATAACTTTGCCTTAAGCCAGCAAATAGCAGAACCGACCAAACTAGAAAATACCCTCGACTTTATATTGACAAACAATGAAGATCTGGTACGACACATAATGGTGTCAAAAACAACTCAGCCCATAAGGTAATCAAGGTTGAAACCTCTATACACACTCGTCTTCTGCATCAAAATATAACCGATCACAAATGTGTATCAACAAATTGAGCCCCGTTAATGTTTTTGTTGTTGAAATTGTTCAACAAAAACATTAACTGGACTCTAATAAATCATAACTTAATTGAAACAATACTGCGAAGAAAATATGATTAACAAGGATTTGAACCAGTATCTGGAAAGGATAAAGTCAATGGCACTAGAAGTATCCTCTAGATATGTAGCATTAAGAAAAGAGAAGATGCAAGTTAGAGAGAGGCGCTCCCTCTACAGGCGAGGACGAAGAATTACACAACTTTTCAATGGCGCCTGACTTTCTGATGAACGAAATAAAACACTAGCAAGGAATATAGAATATACTGAGCTCAAACTGAATGCATCTTACAAGGCCCAGAAGACAGAGGGGGCAAAAAAAAAAACACGCCATAAATGAAACAAAGAAATCCTAAATACTCTTTCTCATATGTAAAATCCATGGCAAGAACCACACCCAGTCTTAGACCCTAGCTTAAAGGAGATGGAACCTACACTGATGACAACAAAGAAATGAGTGAAGTACTAAAGCTGCAATACGAGTCTTGTGTTAAGCCATTAACTAATAAAAGTGACCCCTGCTGAACGACACTTGTTACAGATCCCCACTCAGATTATACCCCATTTATGCACACATTACTTCGTGTTGGCGAGCCACGCCACGATCCATGACAGGTCTTGTTTCCCCAGTACCATGAGCTACCACTCAGTCTAAACATTAGCAATCCAAATGAGTTTTTCATGGATGAGACGCAAAACCCTGACAACACCTTCATTATTTCTGGCATAACTAACCCTACTTGACTTAAAAACAACAACAACATGGACCGCATTCCCCTGTGCTCTACCCCAGGCTTTGACTCGTGCAACTCCATGTTCATCAAGAGCTGCAAGAAATAACTATCTCGTGCAGCTGTAGTGTACACAGGCTTTACAAAAGCCTTTGACAAGTGTGATCATACAATGCGTACAAAAGGAATAATTGTAAAAGTGGGCAGATGGATATTTTATTTTCTAACTATCAGAACCCATAAGCTGCCATAGATATACCTTTGAAGAGTTTCGAGAGTATCTACTCTCTGAGCCCGGCCATGGGCCAGGCTCGTCTGGTGCTTGCCTGGTCAACCAGGCTGTTGCTGCTGGAGGTCCGCTGCCCCACATATCCATCACAGCCTGGTTGATCTGGCACCCGATGAAGATACTTGTCCAGTTTCCTCTTGAAGGCTTCTACACTGGTTCCAGCCGTGTTTCGGATATCTTCTGGTAAGATGTTGAATAGTCTGGGACCCCGGATGTTAATACAGTGCTCCCGTATTGTCCCCACCGCACCCCTGCTCCTCACTGGGTTTATTTTACACTTTCTCCCATATCTCTCACTCCAGTATGTTGTTATGGCAGTGTGCAGATTTGGGACCAGGCCCTCAAGTACTTTCCAAGTATATATTATCATGTATCTCTCTCTCCTCCGCTCCAATGAGTACATGTTCAAGACTTGAAGGCGTTCCCAATAATTTAGATGTTTCAATGGTTCAATGCTCCTGGCCCCACCTCTTTGCCGGTCACTACTAGGACCACTCTCTCTTCTGGCTTCAAGAGCCTTATTGTACCTCTTATTAAAGCTATGTATGGATCTTGCCTCTACCACTTCACTCTAGTTCGTTCCACTTCTAGCTTGTTTGCCATCCTAATAGCGATAAAGCTAACTTATGACACTGAGCTTGACTCTATGATTATTACTGATTCTATGTCATCACTGAAGGCTATTGAATCACATAATGACTCTAACAACATGCTCATTGGAGAAGCCAGGTACAGTGGATCCTCGGTTTTCGTTGAAAATTCATTCCAGAACGCTGTTCGAGTGCCGTTACCGAACGAATTTGTTCCCATAAGGACAAATGTAAATTAGATTAGTCGTTTCAGACCCCCAAAAATACACTTACAAAAGATCTTACAAAAATACACTTACATAATTGTTCGAGTTTGGAGGTGAACGAAAACCGAGGGTCCACTGTATATTAAAAAATCTGGGAAAAAGGAATTAATGTACAATTGATATGAATTCCATCACACAATGGATTATTCCTTCATGATAAAGTTGATTCGTTAGCCAAGAAAAGTCCCTTAGAGAGAATATAATTTGGTGTATCTGTGTCTAGCATCAGGAATAATATTAGGAGAGAAGTGAAAAATTAAACTGAATGTTATAGGAATGCAATTAGAAGCCTGAGTAGATCTATAACCCACTATGATATGAATGTAGATACTGTAAGTACGTACGTTTATGGGGCAACTTGTAATGTGAACAGACTGACTGATGTTGTGGTGGTCAGGCTTAGGCTTGGTTACAAGTAGTACTTCTGGCAGTTTGGCAGGGATACAGATGATGATCAAACCATATGCAAAGTATCTGGCCAGCCCTATGGTCACTATCCTGAACACTATGTGCTTAACTGTCCACTTATTGAAGAATATATAGACAGACAGCATAATAACCTATGTGACATGTCAAGATATCTTATTAATGAAAATAAGATAACAGATATATTAAGCAAATTTCTTAAATTTGCTTTTAACATAAGTTAACTGTAGATATAAAACCAGATGTACTCCTGTTAACCCTTTTTTAGGCCTAGTTCCTAGGCCTTTTGTGTATCCATATGCTCTTGCACTACCATCCACAGGATGAATATGAGGTAAACAATAAACTAGCCACTTTGATGGCAAAAATCTAAATCTGACTACTCTGAAGCTGAAGAAATACTTCTTAATTAACACCCCTATGGCTCATCTGAGTCTTTAACTTCCAACTGCGCCCTTGTGTTCCTATTTCCCATCTCTGAAACATTCTTCCCCTGTTCACCTTGTCAATTCCTCTCAGTATTTTGTACATGCTTATCATATCCCCTTTGTCCTCCCTGTCCTCCAGTGTCATCAGGTTGAGTTCCCTTAACCTCTCCTCATAGGACATACCCCTTAGCCTGGGGACTATTCTTGTTACAAACCTCTGCACTTTCTCCAATTTATTTATATGCTTGATCAAGTGTGGGTTCCATACTGGTACGAAGAATTATGAATAGCAACAAGACTGATATGAAGGAGGAAATGTGTGAGGTACTAAATAGAAAATTTCAGAAAGTGTAAGCAAAAGATATTTTATTTGTAATAAATGTATAGCCCAAACAGATAACTGAGTCAAAGGATACTGTGATAACTGAGTCAAAGGATACTGTGATAACTGAGTCAAAGGATACTGTGATAACTGAGTCAAAGGATACTGTGATAACTGAGTCAAAGGATACTGTGATAACTGAGTCAAAGGATACTGTGATAACTGAGTCAAAGGATACTGTGATAACTGAGTCAAAGGATACTGTGATAACTGAGTCAAAGGATACTGTGATAACTAACAAGGTACCAAAGACATTGTTACTGCATGTAGACAAAAACAAAAAGCAATGACCAGATGAAACAGCAACATGGATTGTAAAAGAAAGTGCAGAAAAGTAAGTAAATTTACTTAGGTACATGTCCACACAAGTACAATTATCATACATAGTAACAAGTGTACATTACCTAGGATAACCCAAAAAGTCAAAGTTAACCACTCCGGATATTTTTTGGGGGGTTTCACTACAAGAGAACAACTGGTAGACAAATGGAAGACATACATTGTGCCAATAGTTAAAAAAAATAATAATAAGGAACTCCTTAAACTACAGGACAGGTTCACTAACAAGTGTTATTGTAAAAACAGTTAAAAACCCATTAGAAAAAAAGAGGATAAAATATTTTGAGAGTAATAACCTAATGATTAGTAAACAATATGATTTTTTATCTGGAAATTCCTGTATAAGAACATAAGAAAGAAGGAATACTGAAGCAGGCCTACTGGCCCATGCGAGGCAGGTTCAAGTCACCTACCGGCTTAAGCCACTGACCCAACCTAGTCAGGTCCAAGTCACATCCACATAAGGGAGCACGGCATCAGACCTATTAGCACAAGCTAGTCACATCCAACTCACACCCACTCATGTATTTACCTAACCTATTTTTAAAACTACACAACGTCTTAGCTTCTATGAGGGTACTCAGGAATTTGTTCCACTCATCCACAACACTATTACTAAACCAGTGCTTTCCTATATCCTTCCTGAATCTGAATTTTCAACTTGAAAACATTGATGCGAGTCCTGTCTTGGCTAGATATTTTTAACACATTATTTACATTCCCTTTATTTATTCCTGTTTTCCATTTATACACCTCCATCATATCCTCCCTAATTCTACACCTTTCTAGAGAGTGCAGATTCAGGGCCCTCAGTCTATCCTCATAGGGAAGATTTCTGATACCTGGGATTAACTTTGTCATCCTCTGTTGTACGTTTTCCAGTGCATTCCTATCCATTCTGTAATACGGTGACCAGAACTGTGCAGCATAATCTAAATGAGGCCTAAGCAAAGATATATAGAGTTGAAGAACAACTTTACAACTCCTGTTATTTATGCTTCTTGATATGAAGCCAAGGATTCTGTTAGCTTTATTGCAAACACTTATGCACTGTTGTCTTGGTTTTAGATTACTGCTAACCAGAACTCCTAAATCCTTTTCGCAATCAGTAATATTAAGATCTACATTATGTATTTAGTTTATATGTGGCCTGTCACACTTTTGTATCATCAATTGCAGATGACACTAAAATAAGCATGATAGTCACTATGGTAGAGGACACTGAAAAATTACAGGAAGACATAAGCAGGGTTTTCCAGTGGGCAGTGGAGAACAACATGACATTCAATGGTGATAAGTTCCAATGCTTAGGTATACAAAACTCAAGAGGGTCACCAAATAGAACGAAAGGAACAAGTAAAAGACCTGGGAATAGTTATGCCAGCTGACCTTTCTTTTAAAGACCGTAACAAAACAAAGATCCCGACAGCCAGGAAGATGATGGGGTGGGTATTGAGAACTTTCAAAACAAGGGAAATAATGCCAATGGTGACATTCTTCAAATCACTAGTGCTCCCTCATTTAGAATATTGCTCAATGATGACGGGCCCGTTAAAAACAGGAGAATTATCAGAGCTGGAACAAATACAGAGATCGTTTACGGTTCACACTGAGCCAGTAAAGCACCTAAATTACAGGCAATGCCTTCAAGTCTTGAACATGTACTCAATGGAGTGGGGAAGAGAGAGATTTTTTTTTTTTTTTTTTTTTTTTTATTAACACATCGGCCGATTCCCACCAAGGCAGGGTGGCCCGAAAAAGAAAAACTTTCATCATCATTCACTCCATCACTGTCTTGCCAGAAGGGTGCTTTACACTACAGTTTTAAAACTGCAACATTAACACCCCTCCTTCAGAGTGCCGGCACTGTACTTCCCATCTCCAGAACTCAAGTCCGGCCTGCCGGTTTCCCTGAATCCCTTCATAAATGTTACTTTGCTCACACTCCAACAGCACGTCAAGTATTAAAACCATATGCCTCCATTCACTCCTATCAAATACGCTCACACATGCTTGCTGGAAGTCCAAGCCCTCGCACACAAAACTTCCTTTACCCCCTCCCTCCAACCTTTCCTAGGCCGACCCCTACCCCGCCTTCCCTCCAATACAGATTTATACACTCTCGAAGTCACTCTGTCTCGTTCCATTCTCTCTACATGTCCAAACCACCTCAACAACCCCTCCTCAGCTCTCTGGACAATCGTTTTGGTAATCCCGCACCTCCTCCTAATTTCCAAACTCCGAATTCTCTGCATTATATTCACACCACACATTGACCTCAGACATGACATCTCCACTGCCTCCAGCCTTCTCCTCGTTGCAACATTCATCACCCATGCTTCACACCCATATAAGAGCGTTGGTATAACTATACTCTCATACATTCCCCTCTTTACTTCCATGGACAAGGTTCTTTGTCTCCACAGACTCCGAAGTGCTCCACTCACCCTTTCCCCTCATCAATTCTATGATTCACCTCATCCTTCATAGACCCATCCGCCGACATGTCCACTCCCAAATATCTGAATACATTCACCTCCTCCATACTCTCTCCCTCCAATCTGATATCCAATCTTTCGTCACCTATTCTTTTTGTTATCCTCATCACCTTACTCTTTCCTATATTCACTTTCAATTTTCTTCTTTTACACACCCTACCAAATTCATCCACCAACCTCTGCAGCTTCTCTTCAGAATCTCCCAAAAGCACAGTGTCATCAGCAAAAGCAACTGTGACAACTCCCACTTTGTATTTGCTTCTTTATCTTTTAGCCCAACACCTCTTGCCAAGACCCTCGCATTCACTTCTCTTACAACCCCATCTATAAATATATTGAACAACCACGGTGACATCACACATCCTTGTCTAAGGCCCACTTTTACTGGGAAATAGTCCCCTTCCCTCCTACACACTCTAACCTGAGCCTCACTATCCTCATAAAAACTCTTCACTGCTTTCAGTAACCTTCCTCCTATTCCATACACCTGCAACATCTGCCACATTGCCCCCTATCTACCCTATCATACGCCTTTTCCAAATCCATAAATGCCACAAAAACATCTTTACCCTTATCCAAATACTGTTCACCTATATGTTTCACTGTAAACACTTGGTCTACACACCCCTACCTTTCCTAAAGCCCCCTTGTTCATCTGCTATCCTGCTTTCTGTTTTACTCTTAATTCTTTCAATAATAACTCTACCATACACTTTACCAGGTACACTCAACAGACTTATTCCCCTATAATTTTTGCACTCTCTTTTGTCCCCTTTGCCTTTATACAAAGGAACAATACACGCTCTCTGCCAATCCCTAGGTACCTTACCCTCTTCCATACATTTATTAAATAATAGCACCAACCACTCCAAAATTATATCCCCACCTGCTTTTAACATTTCTATCTTTATCCCATCAATCCCAGCTGCCTTACCCCCTTTCATTCTACCCACTGCCTCACGAACTTCCCCTACACCCACAACTGGCTCTTCCACACTCCTACAAGATGTTATTCCTCCTGGAAAGTACTCGAAGGCCTGGTCCCAAATCTGCACACTGCCATAACAACATACTGGAGTGAGAGATATGGGAGGAAGTGCAAAATAAACCCAGTGAGGAGCAGGGGTGCGGTGGGGACAATAAGGGAGCACTGTATTAACATCCGAGGTCCCAGACTTTTCAAGATCTTACCAGAAGGTATCAGAAATCACGGCTGGAACATGTGTAGAAGCCTTCAAGAGGAAACTGGACAAGTAACTTCACCAGGTGCCAGATCAACCAGGCTGTGATGGATATGTGGGGCAGTGGGCCTCCAGCAGCAACAGCCTGGTTGACCAGGCAAGCATCAGACGAGCCTGGCCCATGGCTGGGTTCCAAGAGTAGTGAAACTCTCGAAACTCTTCAAAGGTAAAGGTATAAAGATGGCCTGGTTATTGTCCTGTCCAACATTTAGAACTTTGCATTTGTCTATATTAAACTGCATCTGCCACTTCTCCGACCACTGAATTAGGCGGTCTATTTTGGTGTTATCAGAAAACTTGCTTATGTCGCTATTTATTCCCTCATCTATATTGTTTATGTAAACTGTGAACAACAAAGGGCCCAACAAGGACCCTTGTGAAACACTGCTTGTGATGTGTCCCCACTTTTGATTTTCCCTCATTTATGCAAACTCTCTGCTGCTTATTTGTCAACCATGCCTCTACCCAGGAAAAAAATTATCCTTCTATTCCATGTGCCTTAATTTTCCTCAATAGTGTCTGGTGTGGAACTCTATAAAAAGCCTTACTGAAGTCCATATACACAATATCATATTCATTACCAAGATCTACCTCCTCAAACACCTTAGTGAAAAAGTTAGTAAATTTGTAAAGCATGAACGCCCCTTTGTTAAACCGTGCTGAGATTCATTAATCAATTTTATGCCTTTCATGGTTACGAATTGCCTCGGCAATTATTGATTCCATAAATTTTCCCACTATAGAGGTAAGGCTTATTGGTCTATAGTTCAAAGCTAAGGACCTGTCTCCTACTTTGTAAGTACAGTGGACCCCCCGGTTTTCATTAGGTGCAGAAATCGAGCAATTTGGATTTCAAGCACTTTTTCGGCGAAATTTTACCCCGGGTTTCGTAGATCCACTCGGAAATCGTCCGTTCCAGACCCATCCGCCTGGGCCGCTCATACGTTAATGACTCACTCTTGGGCACTTTAAATGTCTTATTTTATGTTAATATAGACATTTTCATTAATCCATCTATGATATTTTCTTCAAAATTATATAAGAAATATGTTACATAGCATATAAACATGCAATGTTTATATGCTATGTATGTTTAATAATAATCACTCTTGGGCACATTAAATGTCTTATTTTACGTTAATATAGACATTTTCATTAATCCATCTTTGATATTTTCTTCAAAATTATACTATAAGAAACACATTACATAGCATACAAACATGCAATGTTTATATGCTATCGAGGGGTGGTAGTCGGTGGAGGGAAAACATTACGTTTTTTCTGGTTGAGCATTAGAGAAAACTGCATGAATCTGCGTCTGGCCCAGTCACTCTCCTAAATACATAACGCTTTTGTTTACAAATTTCGGCATGAATTATTCATTACTTCTTCCTTTGTTTATGAAGGCATCTAAAGGTAGTTGTTATAAACGATTAAACTCAGTGAACATAGTATGTCGATGGTAATAATATGGCTCTGGGCCGCATTAAATATTGTGTAGCTACGTAGGTAGGTGTATGTATGTAGCCCATGCTACGTACTGGCTACCTACACCTGACTTCCTACAAATAAGTACAGTGGACCCTCGAGTTTCATGATTAATTCGTTCCAGAGAGTCCACCGAAAGGCGAAATTCATGAATGGCGAAACAATTTTCCCCATAAGAAATAATGGAAATCCAATTAATCCATTCCAGACCAAAAGTATTAACAAAAAAATATTTTTTTTTTACATGAAATATAGATTTCCATAGGTACATAAAAGAATGACAAATCAAGTGTAAACAAGAATATCACACTTACCTTTACTGAAGACTCCTGGTGATGCCTGGAAGACTGGAGGGGAGAGGATGAAGTTACACTATTGTTTGGAAGGGAAATCCCCTTCCATAAAGACTTCAGGTACCAAGTCCTTATCCTGGGTTTCTCCCCTTCTTTGTTTTTTAATGGCACTAGAACCAGCTTGAGAGAGTCACTGGACCCCTGTCGCACAAAAAAACTGTCCAGAGAGCTCTACCACCATCACTACCACCTTCTACCACCATCACAACCACTACCACCATCACTACCACCCTCTACCACCATCACAACCACCCTCTACCACCATCACAACCACCCTCTACCACCATCACAACCACTACCACTATCACAACCACTACCACCCTCTACAACCATCACAACCAGTACCACCATCACTACCACCCTCTACCACTATCACAATCACTCCCACCCTCTACCATGGTAGCTTATTTAGCAGTTGCAAGCACAAAAACGAATGGAATATGTATATGAACGCCCATAAACAATGCCACACTCGGAGGCAGGCTGGCTTTGTTTACGGCCAGACGCTGGGTGAAGGGCCGGATGCGTACCATACCGCCACTGAAATCGCGAAACAATCATGAACCTTGAGTCTATTTTTCGCTGAAAAATGGCGCTGAAAGGTGAAATTCATAAAACACGATGCTGCTGAAAAACGGGGGTCCACTGTACTACTCACCTCTCGCCCTACATTAAGACTACAAATATTTTATGGTAAGTAATGAATGTACTGTGTATGTATTTTACTTTCATTGTGTTTTTAATCCCTCGTTCTATTACTAACTTAATATAAGTTAGTGTAAACTTGACATCCCTACACCTGTTGTGGAATCTATTGTGGTTTTGGGGAAGTCCATGGGGTTGGATGTGAGTGGCCAGGATGTGGAAGAGTTGGTGGACAACCACAGGGAAGAGCTAACCACTGAAGAGCTGCAACACTATAGTTATTCTCTATAAGATTTATTTTTTGTTAATATTTTTGGGTGTCTGTAACGGATTAATTGGATTTACATTATTTCTTATGGGAAATATTACTTCAGTTTTCGTCCATTTTATATTTTGGCCGCCCTTCTGGAACGGATTAAGGACGAAAACCGGGGTATTACTGTATTACATTTGCCATATTCCATTTGTCTGGCACTATGCCAGTTTCTGGTGATATGTATGTTGAAAAGATTAGCCAAAGATTTGCTAAGTTCCACTTTACATTCCTTTAAAACCCTTGCAAACAGTTTATCAGGACCTGGGGATTTGTTAGGTTTTAATTTCTCTATTTGTCTGAGGACCATGTCACTAGTTACCCTAATCGTGCGTAGTTTATTATCGTCTTGTTCTACATAATTTATTGTTTCTGGAATTTTGCTAGTATCTTCCTGCATAAAACCTTAAGTATCAAATTTACTGTACCATATTTTCCAGCATATAAGGGGCACGAGCATATAAAACAATGTTTCCAAGCATTTGTAACATAACGTTTGTAAATGACTGCTAAAGTGTAACCCAAAGCCTATCCTTGACCCTGACCTTGAGCATATAAGGTGCAGGGTGATTTTCCAAGACTTTTTGTGGGGGAAAAAAGCATGCCTTATATGCCAAAAAAATATGGTATTTATCTAGCTTTTAAGAAGGCTTCTGATAGAGATTCCCATTAGAGACTAATGTGCAAACTTCAAAATATAGCTGAGATCCAGAGAGGGAATTTATGCTGCATCTTGGTTTCGTGACCTGCATCTGAGGAGCTTGAGATACTCCTCAAATTGTTTTCATATTGCAATTTGACAAGCATATAAATTCCTCGACTGTAATCATAGATATGTAAATAATGGTAAAATCAAAGGCATTGTTAAAATGAATGAAACTTTCTGCTTGAGAAGAAAATGTAAACAGTGATAAGAGGAAAATGTCCTTTGGGGAAATGTTACCAGGGTATTACAAGGATCTGTACTTGCCCTTATACTGTTTTTAATTTAAATAAATGACTTGCCCAAAGAACTAGAAAACTACAGTAGAATTTTTTAATAAACAAGGTACAGTATATACAGTGGTACCTCGAGTTACGATGGTCCCCAAAATCGCCCTTTTATGTAAGTTTATTTTTTTAAATGCTTTTGTAGGTATATTTTTGGGGGTGTAAAAGGACTAGTCTATTTTACATTATTCCTTATGGGGATAAATTCGTTTGGTAATGGCACTTGAACAGCATTCTCGAACGAAAAAATATCGTAACTCGAGGTACCACTGTACATAGTTACATTTCTGAAAACTGCATGATGTGTAAAATCGTGTTAAATAAATTGAAGAACATATGGGAAAAACACGGTTACACTGTCACACCTCCAGAAAGGCCAAACATTTTTATAAGGTTTTGTAATTCATTAGAAATAATAGAAGTTTCTCATTAATTACATTGTAGTGGTCGTATCAATTGATAAAATAATGACATACTACTAGAAAAATCACAACAATTTTGTCGAGTTTCAGACCAGAAATGGCATGAAATCAAGAACAAAAAGGCACAATATCATGACTGCAAAATACACAAATAACCAGCATATATTAGAGAGAAGCTTACGACAACGTTCCGGTCTGACTTAAGGAAGATTAGGTCCCCCATGGTCTGTTTTATGGGTTCTTACTAGGTCTGCTTCAATTACTGAAATGGCCTAAACTATGACCAATCATTCTTGATCATATCTTATTAGTTGAGAAATAGGATGAATTCAAAATGGAAGGCAAGTGTTTATAGGAGAGGCCTGAGGATATAATGAACAGAGGAATCATTGCTTTAGTGGCTGGAATGCCTACAGTGTTTATTTTGGACTCTCTTTTTAAATTAGGATTTGTTGAATTTTGTGTAAAATTGGCCAAATTACCAAATTCTGTGCACTCTATTGGGAAGTTTTAATAGATGAATGGGCAGTTGCTTACCCTCAATCAATAGAAATGAATAATAACTAGGTATTGAGCCAAATCGAGCAATGAAACTGGCTTAAATTGAGCCTCAAAGTCGGAGAAATCGCCAATGTGAAAATTGTGCCCAGACTAACACCTTAAGTGCCAGCATAATTCTGTAAGTTTTCCATCAAATTTTGCATTTTTGGTGTTATTATCTTCAGAAAAGAGTGTACCGAACCAGTGTGAGTCTTCCTCACAGACAGGCAGACAGGTATGACATCACCTTGACTGAGAAGTCATGTCTCACAGTATTGGTGGGTTAAACTGGACAATTAACACAGAAGTGGAGCCCCAAAACTGCTATATTTTGAATTGCCAGTTCACTGGACAAGAGGGCATGCCAATGAGTGTGTGATTAATGTTGAATAATGACACCACACCATCTAGGGTACGTAGATATCATGCCAAAAGGATGTCTTAGCATCTGCTGTACTGGTCACCACACTCCTAATCAATTTGTAACTGAGAATAACTAAAATATTATGGGATCATAAAAACAACCATATGGCAGCAATGCACACATACAGCAGCACCAACAATAACACTATGCAACATCTCTCCTTTTGGCTACAACATCCTTGTCATATTTTTTTTAATTGAAATGAACCTTTAAGATATATATCAGTTGTGTCTTATAAGAAAAAAAATTGTTTATGTTCAGATTTTCCTTTTATGCAAAAACTGATGAATCTACTAAATTATTCATTAAAATCCTATGACTCCTCAGCTGCAGTGCTGGCTATGGTATGAGCTGTGGTGCTGGTTGTAGTGAGAGCTGTGGTGCTGGTTGTGGTGATAGCTGTGGTATTGGTTGCAGTGAGAGCTGTGGTGTTGGTTGTGGTGAGAGTTGTGGTGTTGGTTGTGGTGAGAGCTGTGGTGCTGGTTGTGGCGAGAGCTGTGGTGCTGGTTGTGGCGAGAGCTGTGGTATTGACTGTGGTGCTGGCTGTTGTGTTGACTGTGGTGCTGGCTGTGGTTAGAGCTGTTGTGTTGACTGTGGTGCTGGCTGTGGTTAGAGCTGTTGTGTTGACTGTGGTGCTGGCTGTGGTTAGAGCTGTTGTGTTGACTGTGGTGAGAGCTATGGTAGTGGCTGTGGTAGCAGCTGTTGTGGTGGCTGTGGTAGCAGGTGTGGTGGTGGCTGTGGTAGCAGGTGTGGTGGTGGCTGTGGCAGCAGCTGTGGTGGTGAATGTGGTAGCAGCTGTGGTGGTGGCTGTGGTAGTAGCTGTGGTGGTGGCTGTGGTAGCAGCTGTGATGGTGAATGTGGTAGCAGCTGTTGTGGTGGCTGTGGTAGCAGGTGTGGTGGTGGCTGTGGCAGCAGCTGTGGTGGTGGCTGTGGTAGCAGCTGTGATGGTGAATGTGGTAGCAGCTGTTGTGGTGGCTGTGGTAGCAGGTGTGGTGGTGGCTGTGGCAGCAGCTGTGGTGGTGGCTGTGGTAGCAGCTGTGATGGTGAATGTGGTAGCAACTGTGGTGGTGGCTGTGGTAGTAGCTGTGGTGCTGGCTGTGGTAGCAGCTGTGTTGGTGGTTGTGGTAGCAGCTGTGTTGGTGGTTGTGGTAGCAGCTGTGGTGGTGGTTGTGGTAGCAGCTGTGTTGGTGGTTGTGGTAGCAGCTGTGGTGGTGGTTGTGGTGGTGGCTGTGGTAGTAGCTGTGGTGCTGGCTGTGGTAGCAGCTGTGTTGGTGGTTGTGGTAGCAGCTGTGTTGGTGGTTGTGGTAGCAGCTGTGTTGGTGGTTGTGGTAGCAGCTGTGGTGGTGGTTGTGGTAGCAGCTGTGTTGGTGGTTGTGGTAGCAGCTGTGGTGGTGGTTGTGGTGGTGGCTGTGGTAGTAGCTGTGCTGGTGGTTGTGGTAGCAGCTGTGGTGCTGGCTGTGGTAGCAGCTGTGTTTGTGGTTGTGGTAGCAGCTGTGTTGGTGGTTGTGGTAGCAGCTGTGGTGGTGGCTGTGGTAGCAGCTGTGTTGGTGGTTGTGGTAGCAGCTGTGGTGGTGGTTGTGGTAGCAGCTGTGTTTGTGGTTGTGGTAGCAGCTGTGGTGGTGGTTGTGGTAGCAGCTGTGGTGGTGGCTGTGGTAGCAGCTGTGTTGGTGGTTGTGGTAGCAGCTGTGGTGGTGGTTGTGGTAGCAGCTGTGGTGGTGGCTGTGGTAGCAGCTGTGTTGGTGGTTGTGGTAGCAGCTGTGTTGGTGGTTGTGGTAGCAGCTGTGTTGGTGGTTGTGGTAGCAGCTGTGTTGGTGGTTGTGGTAGCAGCTGTGGTGGTGGTTGTGGTAGCAGCTGTGTTGGTGGTTGTGGTAGCAGCTGTGGTGGTGGTTGTGGTAGCAGCTGTGTTGGTGGTTGTGGTAGCAGCTGTGTTGGTGACTGTGGAAGCAGCTGTGTTGGTGGTTGTGGTAGCAGCTGTGTTGGTGGTTGTGGTAGCAGCTGTGTTGGTGGTTGTGGTAGCAGCTGTGGTGCTGACTGTGGTACTGGCTATGGTAGCAGCTGTGGTACTGGCTGTGGTAGCAGCTGTGGTACTGGCTGTGGTAGCAGCTGTGGTACTGGCTATGGTAGCAGCTGTGGTGCTGGCTATGGTAGCAGCTGTGATATTGGCTATGATAGCTGTGGTACAGGACTATGATAGCAGCTGTGGTACTGACTATGATAGCAGCTGTGGTACTGTCTATGGTAGCAGCTGTGGTACTGGCTATGATAGCTGTGGTACAGGACTATGATAGCAGCTGTGGTACTGACTATGATAGCAGCTGTGGTACTGGCTATGATAGCAGCTGTGGTACTGGCTATGGTAGCAGCTGTGGTGCTGGCTATGGTAGCAGCTGTGATATTGGCTAGGGTAGCAGCTGTGGTACTGTCTATGATAGCAGCTGTGGTACTGGTTATGGTAGCAGCTGTGGTACTGGCTATGATAGCAACTGTGGTACTGGCTATGGTAGCAGCTGTGGTACAGGACTATGATAGCAGCTGTGGTACTGGCTATGATAGCAACTGTGGTACTGGCTATGGTAGCAGCTGTGGTACTGGTTATGGTAGCAGCTGTGGTACTGGCTATGGTAGCAGCTGTGGTACTGGTTATGGTAGCAGCTGTGGTACTGGCTATGATAGCAACTGTGGTACTGGCTATGGTAGCAGCTGTGGTACTGGCTATGGTAGCAGCTGTGGTACTGGTTATGGTAGCAGCTGTGGCACTGGCTATGGTAGCAGCTGTGATACTGGTTATGGTGCTGGCTGAGATGCTGTGTACGCACTAAGTGTTGTGAGTGGACCCAAATTAAGAAGGTGGTGGTGGAAGCAAACATCTTACACAGTTTCAAGTGTAAGAATGATCAGACTCTGGAGAACAAGAACCAGTGAACCTAGTCTGTAATAGTTAAGAGGTGGTGCGTGGGGCTCTGAATCAATTCATGTAAACATATTTAGGTGATGAAAGAAATCACAATTAAACAAACAATCTGGCTTGATATTGGACAAATGAATGTGCAGGACAGGTTTGTATGAGGTGTCACCTCAGTGTTTAACAATTAAAATGTGCTTCTCTTGCCTCTTCTTTGTATTCCACTGAAGATACGTGTGCAAGCACATAAAAAGCGCTCAAGTTTTATTTTCTATTTTCACTGTGGTATTTTTATATACACTGTATTTAGATGATTATAACTAAGTGATTAACTTAGGAAAAGCTTGAAAAGCTCCCAAGACCTGCATCAAGAGGAGTCCCAGATTGAAGTGGAATGCACTATAAGGAGAGTTTGAAGGAAATGCACCTTACAATTTTGCGGAAGCAAAGGATTTAGCAAGACACAAATATAATGTACAAAATTAAGGAGGAATTGATAGGGCAGATAGGAAAAAGTTACTATTTCAATTAGGATTACTAGGAGACACAAGCACAAACTGAAGACAAAATCCATAAGAATGTTAGCAAGTATTTCTTTAGGCCTACCTCAGAGTGATTTTAAAGTTAAATAAACTGAATGAAAAAGTGGAAGCAAATTCAATATTGCACACAGCTTTAGAAGTAATTTAAATACTGTATATAATAATAGTAATAATAATAACAATAATAATACGTAATAATAATATCTTTACTTCTACAAGTACATGTACAAGGTATACAGGCCAAGCTGACATCAATGACATACTACTATATAGAAAGCCCTTTGTTATGCAGGTCAATTTTTTCCCAGAATGCGACCCACACCAGTTGACTAACATCCAGATACCCATTTTTTACTGATGGGTGAACATAGGCAACCAGTGTAAGGAAACATGCCCAATGTTTCAACCGGGAATTGAACCTGGACCCTCACTGTGTGAAGCGAGAGCTTTTGCCACCAGGCCACGGGCCACGAGTACATTGAGAGACAACACAATAAGTATCCGGGGCCCAAGACTGTTCAACTGCCTCCCAGCATACATAAGGGGGATTACCAATAGACCCCTGGCTGTCTTCAAGAAGGCACTGGACAGGCACCTAAAGTCAATACCTGACCAACCGGGCTGCGGTTCGTACGTCAGTCTGTGTGCGGCCACAGTAACCAGCCTGGTTGATCAGACCCTGATCCACCATGAGGCCTGGTCTCAGACCGAGCCATGGGGGCATTGACCCCCGAAACCCTCTCCAGGTAAACTCCAGATAAACTGTGGTCTGCTTAATTGCTTGAAGGTAATTTTCAGAATGGTATGATCTCCAACCAGGACTCCTTAATTTATTGAGGAAATATTATATAAAGTAATATATGCTGTATACAGGATTATCCTTTTAAATGTGTCCAACATACTATACCTTACCTTTGATATACCTTTGAAGAGTTTCGAGAGTTTCACTACTCTCGGAGCCCGGCCATGGGCCAGGCTCGTCTGGTGCATGCCTGGTCAACCAGGCTGTTGCTGTTGGAGGCCTGCTGCCCCACATATTCATCACAGCCTGGTTGATCTGGCACCTGGTGAAGATATTTGTCCAGTTTCCCCTGATGTTGAATAGTCTGGGACCCCAGAGGTTGCTACAGTGTCCCTACCGCACCCCTGCTCCTCACTGGGTATATTTTACACTTCCCCCCATATTTCTCATTCCAGTATGTTGTTATGGCAGTGTGCAGATTTGGGACCAGGCCCTCGAATACTTTCCAGGAACAGTGATACCCCGAGTTTCGTACTTTATTCGTTCCAGAAGGCTGTTTGAGTGCCATTACCGAACGAATTTTTTCCCATAAGGAATAATGTTAATTAGATTAGTCTGTTTCAGACCCCCAAAAATACACTTACAAAAGCACTTACAATAATACACTTACATAACTGTTCGAATTGGAAGCAGTACGAAACTCGGGGTACCACTGTATATACAGTCAACCCCCGGTGTTTGTTAGCGTCGGAGTTCGTCCAAATCGGTGTTCGTTAGGTTTTTTCACAAGAATTTTGGCTCGGTGTTAACGAATCCACTCGGAGTTGGCGATTCGTACCGGACGCTTACGCATAGCCCAGCTGGGCCAGCCCGGGCACTCAGCGTCAGTGTGCTATTGTTTACAAACGAGCGACCACCACCCACGCATTCATACCAGTATATTGTCATTATTCCACTGTTTTTAGTGCTTGCAACTGCTAAATAAGCCACCATGGGCCCCAAGAAAGCTCCTAGTGCCAAGCCTGTGGTAAAGAATGTGAGAAATACAGTAGAATTGAAGAAGGAGATGATGGCAAAATATGAAAGTGGAGTGCATATCGCTGAGCTGGCCAGGCTCTATGGCAAATCCCATTCAACCATCTCTTCCATTGTGGCCAAGAGAAAGGAAATCAAGGACGCTGTTGTTGCGAAAGGTGCAAGTATGATCACAAAACAGAGATCTCGAGTGCTGAAAGAAGTGGAAACTTTGTTGTTGCTGTGGATCAACGAGAAGCAAATAGCAGGAGATAGTGTTTCGCAGGCGATAATATCTGAAAAAGCCAGGCAGTTGCATGATGATCTCGTTAAGAAAATGCCTGCAACGAGTGCTGAAGTGAATGAATTTAAAGCCAGCAAAGGCTGGTTTGACAGATTTATGAAGCGTAGTGGCATACATAGTGTTGTGAGGCATGGTGAGGCAGCCAGTTCTGACAAAAGTGCGGCTGAAAATTACGTGAATGAATTCGTGGGGTACATAGAGGCTGAACAATTCCAACCCCAACAAGTGTTCAATTGTGACGAAACAGGCCTGTTTTGGAAGAAAATGCCAAACAGGACCTTCATTACACAGGAGAAAAAGACACTCCCAGGACATAAACCTATGAAAGACAGGCTAACTCTTATGCTTTGTGCCAATGCCAGTGGTGATTTTAAAGTGAAGCCTTTAGTGGTGTATCATTCTGAAAATCCCCGAGCGTTTAAGAGATGCGGTGTCGCCAAGTCTAATTTGTGTGTGATGTGGAAGTCTAACAATAAGGTATGGGTCACTAGGGACATTTTCTTGGACTGGTTTTATGAAGTGTTTGGCCCCAGTGTGAAGAAATATCTCGAGGAAAATAATTTGCCACTTAAGTGCCTCCTGATAATGGACAATGCTCCTTGTCATCCTCCAGACTTGGCAGAGCAAATTGTGCAGGACTGTAAGTTCATCAAAGTGAAGTTCTTGCCCCCTAATACCACTCCTCTCCTCCAGCCCATGGACCAGCAGGTCAATTGCAACTTTAAAAAACTCTACACCAAAGCAATGTTTCAAAAGTGCTTTGATGTGACCATAGACATGAATATGACCCTAAAAGATTTTTGGAAAGATCATTTCCATATCCTGCATTGTGTAAACCTTATAGGTAAGGCTTGGGAGGGAGTGACTACAAGGACTTTGAACTCTGCCTGGAGAAAATTGCGGCCAGACTGTGTCCTAGAGAGGGATTTTGAAGGTTTTGGGGCTGAGCCTCAGAACCCTGAGCCTGAGCCTGTTGTGCAAGAAATTGTGGCACTGGGCAAGTCCATGGGGTTGGATGTTTGTACCGAAGATGTGGAAGAGTTGGTGGAGGAGGACAATGAAGAGATAACCACTGAAGATCTTTCCAGAGCTTCAACAGCAACAACAGACCACAGTTCAGGAAAATGGTCCAGAGGAGGAGAAACAGAGATGGAGGAAGGTGCCTTCTTCAATGATTAAGGAGATTTGTACAATGTGGACCCAAGGTGCAAACATTTATGGATGATTATCACCCTAACCAAGCTGTTGCAGGCCATGTTGGCCACATGTACAATGACACTGTGGTGTCCCATTTCAGGGATGTTTTAAAGAAATGCCAGACACAGAGCTCCCTGGACAGATCTTTTGTTAGAGAGTGCTCCAGTGACTCTCAACCTGGTCCTAGTGGCATTAAAAGAAAAAGGCCAGTAACCCCAGAAAAGAACTTGCCACCTACAGTGTTAATGGAAGGGGATTCCCCTTCCAAACACTAGCATACTACTCCATCCTCTCCCCTCCTCCCGTCTTCCACACATCAACAACTCTTCAATAAATGTAAGTGACATGTTATTGTACTATTATTTCTTTATTTCTCATAAAATTGTGTGTAATTTAATGTCTATATGTTGTAAAAAAAATATTTTATTTTAATACTTTTGGGTGTCTGGAACGGATTAATTTTATTTCCATAATTTCTTATGGGGAAAATAGATTCGGAGTTCGTCCAAATCGGTGTTCGACGGGCCCTCTGGAACGGATTAATAACGAGAACCGGGGGCTCACTGTACATGTATTATCATGTACGTATATCTCTCTCCTCCGCTCCAATGAGTGTACATGTTCAAGACTTGAAGGCGTTCCCAGTAATTTAGGTGCTTTACTGGCTCAATGTGAGCCGTAAACGATCTCTGTATTTGTTCCAGCTCTGATATTTCTCCTGCTTTGAACGGGGCCATCAGAACTGAGCAATATTCTAAATGAGGGAGCACTAGCGATTTGAAGTGTCATCATCGGCATTATTTCCCTTGTTTTGAAAGTTCTCAGTACCCACTCAGTACCCACTCCATGAACTGAGTCTCAGAGCCTTTGAGGTAATGCTCACCATACCAAGGGTGAGAGAGAACTTTGTACCCTACTCTAAGGATTTATATGTTTGTATTAAAGAGCATGAATTTTACTAAGTCGGATCAGTCTCATAATAATAATCCCCATTATAAATAAAAGGTGACATTTTTCTAAGGACAATTAGAACTGAGCCTTATTCGACGCGTTGTTACAGAAGGGGCCAAAACAGGCCTATGGATATGGCCCCTATTGTAACACTAATACGCAGGTGATGACTGTGTCTGATGTACATACTAATACGCAGGTGATGACTGTGTCTGATGTACTAATATGCAGGTGAGGACTGTGTCCGATGTAATAATATGCACAATTTTGTCTTTAAATATGCCATCTATCAACATTTTTGACCACAGCTCATTTGTTTGGGTTTCCTACAACCCCCTCAAGAAAAAAATCTAAGACCAGGCATGTCCACACAGTGCATCAAGGTATAACACTGCCTAACTAGCATAAGTAAACAATGAAACCCGGACCTGTTGTTCCACCACCAGCTTTCCTACCAGCTATTAAATAGGGTGTGGAACTGCCAGAAAGATGCATTAGTCATTCCAAATTTATTACAATTTCATGATACTGACAGTGAAATTCAGCCAATAAGCACACTGTATGTAGTTTTAACCTGGGATAACCCAATTTATACATAGTCAAACACTATGACTTATTTCCATGTTTCCATGAGTATTACACCTGAAGCAATTGTAATATTATAAGAGTTCCTTCTAAATATATGCTTTACAGTGATATGGAAGGCACACATGTGTTATGAACATAAAGAAATTACATTATGTATACATAACCCATGCTTTTCCCTTGAAACTAAATACTACTGTATATGTATAACATACATAATTAACCTAGGATATCCCAATATAGCAAAAAACTGAGACTTATTTCCATGGTTTGAGGAAAATTACACCTTGCAACAATTGTAGTATACTCTTAGAAGACCAGAGCAGTAAAAAATAAAAAATAAAATTTTCTCAACGAATCAGCTGTATCCCAATGAAGCAGGGTGACCTAAAAAGAAAAACAAAAGTTTTCCTTTTTAAATTTAGTAAATTATACAGGAGAAGGGGTTACTAGCCCCTTATTCCCGGCATTTTAGTCGTCTCTTACAACAAGCTTAGCTTACGAAGGAAGAATTCTTCTCCACTTCCCCATGGAGATAAGAAGAAATAAACAAGAACAGTAATATATTCTATGTGAAGCAATATCAGGTTATGCATTTTCCCATGTTTGAAGTACTACAACACCTTGAGACATATCTAATATCATTAGTGAATACAGTGGACCCTCAGTTTTCGCCGAAAATTCATTCCAGAAGGCTGCTCAAGTGCCATTACCGAACGAATTTACTTCCTTAAGAAATAATGTCACGTAGGTTAGTCTATTTCAGACCCCCAAAAATACACTTGCAAAAGCACTTACGAAAATACACTTACATAAATGTTCGAGTTTGGAGATGACCGAAAACCGAGGGACCACTGTATAGTGGTAAACATTAAAAACAATTAAAAACTGAAAAGCAATCATAATTTGGCATCAATAAATCGTAAACCATAAATATAGCTGGCACATTTATGCCCTTGTCACTGAGTGATCCTTATTTCGCCAACTTCAATACACCATACAATGATAAGTTTTTATAAAATTTCACTCATTTTAGTCTTATTCGATTCACAAAAAAATGAATAATACTTATTTTTTAAAATCTTGCCCCTCCCACCACACACACGCAGGAATTTTAATTTCTGGGCATGCCACAGTTAAGAGGTTAAGAACTACAGTATTAACCCTTTGGGGGTCGGTGCCGTACTAGTACGTTTTACAAGCAGGGGTTGGTGCCGTACTAGTACGCCCAAATTCTAGCGGCCTCAATTTAAGCAGAAAACGTCTGATAGGCATACATATGAAAGAATGGGTCTGTGTGGTCAGTGTGCGCAGTATAAAAAAAAATCCTGCAGTACACACTGCATAATGAGAGAAAAAAAACTCTGACCGTTTTTTTCGATTAAAACAGCGACTTTGCAGTCGATTTTCGTGTGGTATATATTGATGTATTCTCGTTTTCTTGGTCTCATTTGATAGAATGGAGGATATATTACAGAAATAGAGATGATTTTGATTGGTATGACAAAGACAAGTACCTTGAAATTGAGCTCAAAGTAGCGAAAATGTTCGATTTTTGACGATGTTCAAGAGTAAACAAATCACACCATACCTCCAATACACATCAACTGGCGAGTCTTATATTCATGCACAAGTGCTCTGATATTATTTGTACCATTTTTACAATGATGCAGTTGTATACATAAGAGTAAATCTTCTATTATTTGTGAGAATAAAAATTCAAAATGAAAAGCAAAAGTAATGGAACAGGGGCCTGGAGACGTGACTAATGAACAGAGAACATGTTATTTTAGTGCCAGGAATGTCTGCCTTGTTTATTCTGGACCCTATTTTGAAATTGGCATCGTTTGAAATTTGTGTGAAATTGGAAAATTGCCATTTTCTGATCACTATTTTGGGTAGATAAAATTGGTAAATAGGCAGTTTCTTGTACTCAATCGATAGGAAAAATGGAGTTCTATCGAAACAGCTATAGTTTTAGGAGACTGAAACATTGGAATTTGTCGAAAATAGGGCTCAAAGTGGGCAAAATCGCCGATGCGTAAGTGTCATGGCTACCGCTAACTTCGCGAAAGCATAATTCCGTTAGTTTTCGATCAAATTTCATAATTTTGGTGGCGTTATGATCGGAAAAAGATTCTCTATCATTTCATAAGAAAAAATTAATTTTTTTTTTTCCAAAAAAATTTCGACCCCAGGAACACTTTCCTGAGAAGGCCTGTCGACCCCCAAAGGGTTAAGAGAGAGACAAGGAATTAAAGATACTTTATGATAAGATTCTAGGCACAGTGCCTTGATTCCTGATAATCTGACTACCTGTATTTCATTCAGATATAAAAAAAAATGATTAATGTACAGTAGTTAAAAATTAAAGATTCAAATTAAATAGTTTTGAAGTCTAACCTACCCTAACCTTACATACTCTAACACAGTGATTCTCAACCAGGGGTAAATTTACCCCTTGGGGGAAAAAAATTATATGGCAAGGGGTAAATATTTTTGTGCAAAACCTGAATAATTTATTTTTATCTGACCTTCTTGTTTTTCTGTCCCTTTATGATGGCGATAAATTTTTTGTATGGACGTGAGGGAGTAAATGGAGAAATACATCAAGCCGAGGGGGTTAATGATGGAGGAAAAGTTGAGAATCCCTGTTCAAACATGGCTTAACCTAACTTTACATAACCCAACTTAATGCAACATAATCTACTCTACCCTATCCTAATCTAACTTAATCTATCTTAATTTAATCTAATCTAACCAAATATACCTTAACCTAATCCGAAGAGCCTTATTATTCATCCTCTGGTTGCACACCCACACAAAACTCAAGATTATAATGGTGACCTGGATCATTAATGATGACCTGAACCACCAATGATGACCTGGATCATCGATGGTGACCTGGATCATCAATGGTCACTTGGATCATCAATAAACCTCACCTACCTTACCCTGACCTACTCTGACTTAAACTAAACCGATCTATCAAATCATTCAATAGAGTAGAAGCTTCATGTGTGAGACTTGGAGTGATGAAGTCAGAAGACCTCACATTCACATAGAGCCAATGATATACTCTTCAAGTCTTGGCTGATGAGCAAGAGAGAGAGAGAGAGAGAGAGCCTTTCACTGCCTGTTTACACTCAAACATTTAAACTACAGTGGTACCCCGAGTTTCGAACAGCTCCCAACTCGAACAATTATGTAAGTGTATTATTGTAAGTGGTTTTGTAAGTGTATTTTTGGGGGTCTGAAACAGACTAATCTATTTTATATTATTCCTTATGGGAACAAATTCGTTCGGTAACAGCACTCAAACAGCCTTCTGGAACGAATTATGGCTGAAATTCGGGGTACCACTGTACTGGAAATGCCTGAAATCATATTGTTCTCTGTTGGTCTACACACCCCTTACCCTTCCTAAAGACTCAAAAACAAAAAAAAAGTTTACATTTTATAATTTGATTGGTACAAAGAAAGCCACTATCATGCCTCACCATAATAGTAGCATTCTTCGAAACATAGGTGAGAAATTTACATCATAATCCTGGAGGGAGCAGTCCCAAACCTGCACACCAAAATCACTGAGAGAGAACTCACTGAGTATCAGAGATCCCCAACTCCAACACCCAACAAATCTCTGGCTGTTTTCAAGAGGGAACTGGCAAGTTCCTCAAATCAGTTCCTGACCAGCCAAGCTGTGGTTTGTACATTCCACTGCATGTGACCAACAGTATCAGCCTGGTTGATCAGACCTGAATCCACCAGGAAACCTGGTCTGGGACCAGACTCAAGTGGCGTCGACCCACGAAAGCAACCTTCAGGTACCCTAATCAAACCTACACTAACCTACCCTTACTAACTTATCCTTACCCAACCTACCCTTACTTAATGTACCCTTACCTAACCTGCCCTTACCTAACCTGCCCTTACCTAACCTGCCCTTACCTAACCTACCCTTACTTTATCTACCCTTATCTAACCTTCCCTTACGTACATAAATGTTTTTAAAAGTTTTATGAAGTGGTTGTAATAAACATTTTTGTGTTTTCAATAAATGTTTCAAAGAAAAGTAATTTAGTGTTGATTTTTCATAAGGGGACTAATTATGGGAATGATAGTATGGGACGAATCCTTAACTTGTTAATAGCTTGTCAATAAAGTTAGGGATCCTTAACCTAACCTTGCCAAACCCTGTGTAAAAAAAAAAAAAAAATGACATTACTGGGAGTTAAAATACGTACCAGTAGTCAAATTACCTGGAGTCAAATAACTGGGAGTTAAATGACTGGAAGTGAAATCACTCGTCATACGTGTAAAATGAATATAAGATTGCAAGATTTATGTGTCTTCTTAAATACATGTTCATAATACCCTTGTTGGGGATCGAACCACTGACACTGTGTGTGAAGCAAGAGCGTTGCCTACCAGGTTACGGGACACCCTACATAGCCGACTGGTGCAGCAACTAGCTGTTGATGGTTTTAAGGGCAAGACACCTTGAAGTTGTATGTAGATCAAATTTACCAAAGTATGACTGGACCTTTATTTTAACACAGCTAACCACAGCTTATCTCATAGTATCATAATTCCTCCCAACTAAATACAATGTCATTTTCAGAAAAAACTTTGATTATCCTAAGAAATCATATTCCATACTTGCACTGATGTGCTGTGTACTTTTGAAGAGTTAGGTTAGGTAAGATTGGCCAGGAAACAGTACAAGTGTTTCCTGACATGGGTCTTAGTTATACGACGACCTGCAGCTGAGAGCTTTTGGTCCTCTGACTGAGGCTTTCCACTAGCTTACTGGTCCACCACTTTAAAAATTACAGTTATGATTATAACCATTTAATCTCTTTTTTGAACAATTGGCAATGTATAAGCTGAACCAAACTTATTCAGAACAGACTAAGTTAGGTTAAGTTTGGCAAAAAATTTGCCTTATTACTGCAATATTTTAATCAGAAGCAAAAGTTTGTAACAAACAAAATAAAACGATTAGAGAAAAATCAGAGCTAAGTATGTTATTTTTTAATTAAATAGAATCTAGTAGTTTTCTAGGGTACTGTACTAGGTATTTTCACTCATGACAATTTAACTCCATTTATTTGACTCTTGGTACTTTGACTCCTCATACAAAAAACATACAAAATATAGAATGATTCAATAAGTTAAGACGTAATTTAAATAGTGGTACCTCTACTTACGAGCAGCTCCCAACTCGAACAATTATGTAAATGTATTTTTGTAGGTGCTTTTGTAAGTGTATTTTTGGGAGTCTGAAATGGATTAATCTAATTTTCATTATTTCTTATGGGAAAAAATTCCTTCAGTATCGGCACTTGAATAGCCGTCTGGAAAGAATTTTGCTCATAAGTAGAGGTACCACTGTAGTTTTAAAAATCTAACCTATTCTAACCAAACATGACTCAGACTAATCTTAACTGAGCCTAACCTAACTTGCCCATGACCTAACCTATCCTGGCCAAAACTATATTAATCTGTCCTTTCTAGCCTAACCAACTTTAACCTTACTTAACCTACCATAATCAAACCTAATCTACATACCCAAACATGACTATATAACCTAACCTAACATGATCTGATCTGATCTATCTAATCTAATCTAACCTAACCACAGCATAATCAAACCTATCCTACCTTAATCTAATACATATTTTTATATTTTTTAATAAATAATTCTGAATTAGACATCTGCAATATCTGGGTATTTTTACTTTTTAATAAATGTTTAAAAAAATATTTTTTTTTATAAGGGGAGTGGAATTACTGGAAGCAAAATTAATTGGGAATTAATTACTGGGAATCAATTACCGGAAGTGAAATTACCAGTCATCCTTATCTAAATCAATTAAAATTTTCCAATAATAGATTTTGCTTTAACAATAACTGAAAAAATCCTGTAACATATTTAGTAAGTTTATTTAGGCACAGGTACACATTAGTACAATTAACATACATAGTGCAAATTACCTATGATACCAAAAAAAAAAGGTCAAAGTGACTTATGTATTTCCATTGGGGTCCTTAGCTATAACAAAGTGGAAAGAATAACTGTATATTATCAAACAAGCTATAGTGATACAGTGGACCACCCTCAGTTTTCGTTCACCTCGAAACTCGAACAATTATGTAAGTGTATTTTTGTAAAAGCTTTTGTAAGTGTATTTTTGGGGGTCTGAAACGACTAATCTAATTTACATTTGTCCTTATGGGAACAAATTTGTTTGGTAATGGCACTCGAACAGCATTCTGGAAAGAATTTTCAACAAAAACCGAGGGTTCACTGTACTTAATATCAGACACTTGTTCTTATCAACTTTGAAATAAACATTATGGCCATCTACCTGAAGTCTACCTGGATGGTATTCCGGGGATCAACGCCCCCGCGGCCCGGTCCACGACCAGGCCTCCCGGAGGATCAGGGCCTGATCAACCAGGCTGTTACTGCTGGCCGCACGTAGTCCAACATACGAACCACAGCCCGGTACTACCACACTGCGCTTACCTTTCAGTGTCGTCAGGTTGGCCACTACCACCAGCTGGAGGAGTGGCATTGGCAGCATCATCCATAGGTTGTCCAGGTGGGATTCCTTCCAAATTACTTGGAGGCTGTTGGGGCTGTGACTGTTGAGGTTGTGGTTGTGAAGACTGTTGTTCACCAGATGGTGCGGGTTGCACTGTTGGTGCACCCATACTATGGTGAGCTTGGCCTTGAGCTGGAGTGGTGGCAGGAGTAGGTGCTGCACCTGTGCCAGGATGAGATACATGACTAACTTGTGGTGATTTAACGCTGCTGGATGGTGCTGCAGCTGTCATCTGCTGGCTAGTTCCTACAGCAGTTTGACTATGAACTCCAGGTTGGACTATGGTACTACTCATTTGTTGAGTTACAGGCAACTGCTGGCCTGCTGTCATCTGCTGTGGTGCAGCTACTTGCTGAATCTGCTGTGATCCAGGAAGTGGTTGTGAAGGTAAAGTCTGGGTCATCTGCTGAGGTGATGGCCCACTTGTTACCACAGTTTTCTGACCTAAACTAGCTTGAGGCACACTTTGCTGTGGAAGATTTGATTGGGGCTGGGTCATCACACTTGTAGGTTGTGTAGGAACCCCTTGGTGGGTTACTACTGGTGGTACCATGCCCTGAGCTGCAATTCCACTTATCACAGTAGGCTGAAGGGACTGGGCAGGCATGACTGCTTGACCAATAACACCTGGCTGGGGAACAGTCTGCCCTGGAATTCCTTGCTGTGGAAGAGTCTGCGTCTGCCCTGGAATTCCCTGCTGTGGAATAGTCTGCGTCTGCCCTGGAATTCCCTGCTGTGGAATACTTTGAGCGTTAATGGTAGTCTGTGGCAGACTTGACTGAGCCTGTACTGGCTGGTGTTGGGGTGGCTGAGTAATGGAACTTGGAGGCACCATTCCTTGCTGGATTGTGGGTTGAGTAACACTTCCTTGCTGTAAATTTGACTGCGGCAGAGGGGCAGCTTGAACTGTACTCTGTACATTGGGCTGGGAAGGTGGAGGTTGTTGTAAAGGGGGTTGTTGTAGTGTGGGTTGTTGAAGAGGAGGTTGAGATTGGGGAGGTGTCTGAGCAGAGGAAGATGGGTGGACCGCAGCCTGCCCCTGTGCAGCCTGTGATGGAGCTGGATAACCCTGAGACATAGGTTGTAACTGTCCTTGCATAGCAGCACCTTGAGAAGGATACTGTAGAGTGCCTTGACCCTGAGCAGCTGCTGTTCCTGACAAATGTGTCGAAGACTGAATTGGCACACCACCCTGACTGGTTTGTGTTGAAGGAACCATAGGTGTGGATGTCTGAGTAGAATGGGGTACTTGATACTGAGCAGGCACAGAGACAGAGTGAGGCTGGGTTTGACCTGCCTGACTCTGTTGTGGTATTGGCACAGAAAGTTGTACCACAGTTTGTGGCTGGTGGTCTCCAGCTTCTATCTCTTTAAGGCTAACACTATTAACAACCACAGAACTCTCATCCTTCTTTTGACTACTGGCGGCAGTAACAGCAGGAGAGTCCATGAAATCCAAACAGATCCATCTTCCACGTTTGAATGGTTCATTAGAATCTATCTTAACAATTTTAAATCTATTTTGCCAGTGATTAACATCATCGGATTCACCATCGGCCTTAGCTAGAGCAATGCCACCTTCTGTAACATTAACAGTAACTCCCTGAGGTAACATGGCTGTCATAACACCGCCAGATCCTGTCTGCTGGACAAGTGCAGTGATTCCATACTGAGAACTTGTAGGTATCACAGGTGCAGGCCCAAAGAACACTTCCTCAGACTTAGAGTAATCTTCAGAGAAACTAGGAGTTTCTTGATCAAAGTCAGTGACCTTGGAACTATCCATTATGTCAGAAATATCTTCAGTATCATCAGCACTATCTTCACCACCATCATTACTTAACCTAGAAGTAATACTGGTAATCTGAAAAGAGGAGTTTTTCTTCTTCGGGTAAGGTTGGTTGGCTGCAGAGGCAGCAGCTTGAAGGTGCAGGTTGGTCCGGTCTCCATCTAGCCTCAGTGTTTCACTCGTTGTAAGGTTTATCACATTATTACTACCATGTGATTTATCCATTATCTGACTATTATGATCACTCATATTGGATGCCATATTGAATTTTTATATGAATCACAGACCTAGCCCAATTGCCCCGCTGGCTAGACGGAATTACCGTAGTTCACTGACACTTATCTCACAGACAACACTTCAGCACTTGATGGATCCATGGCACATCACCAACTCATGGCCATGTTGGCAACACAGTTGCTCTTACTGATTCTAAGTTTCTCCATGATTTTCTAAATACATATCCCCAGAATCTCACCCTTACTTCACAAATAAGTGAACGTATAGACAGAGAATTTGGCTGATTTGTTTACCTATGAACTTTTATAGATGGCGCACACAGGGTCGGCAAATCCACAAAAAACATATTCTACTCATGTGCTAACGGACTTCACCAGAGGTATAGAGCATTGGATTTAGCCTTGACGCTGCTCATTTATTTATCCTCGTCAGTCAGGTATTGGCCTCGGCCTCTGCGCTCGAATCTATACCGATAAAAATGTTCGGCTGAAAGCTAGTGAATCTGGCAACAACACTGAATAAGATTCAATGAATATATAAATAATCTTAAATTTGAGCCATTAATACACGTTGATAATTAATGATTTATATTTATTCATTAATATTTTAGCTGCTTTATGAAAATAACAAATGCATAGCTATTTTGCTTTTTTTTAAACACAAGAACCTTCTCAATTTTGTCAAGTAATTCAAAAAACTTTGTAAATCACATTATAAGGACAGTAAACATATATATTATATATGACAATTTTAAGAAAACTTCACACACTTATTGCAACGTACATACAAAAAGAAAATTCAAAGGCATTAAGTACAAGGCAAAACAAATGAACTTGTTTACGGCCTTTTTTTATTATTTTTATCAAAATTGGTTACACCACATTGTGTGTTTACCTTGATCTATATAACATTGCACAAGATTACAGCAACAACTAACTATATGTACTTTGCACACCCATTACACAAGATATTTTTGTCTGTCGTGATCCAAATAGGATGAGTTTCTTATCATACTCTATCGCGTAATATATTTTTAATGCCACATTACATTGTACAGTGTTGCTTCCTGTTATTTTCCATCACAGGACATTGTTTTCCAATCATACTTCATCGCACTCACCTCACACACTGGGGTCCGGGGTTAGATCCCCGGTACGGGTGCAAACATTAGGACGTGTATCCTTAAGACACCTGCTGTCCATGTTCACCTAGCAGTAAGTAGGTATCTGGGTGTTAGTGGACTGGTGTGGGTCGCATCCTGGGACAAAACTGACCTAATTTGCGGGAAATGCTCAGCATAACAAGGGTCTTTCTATAATCTGTAATCTGCAATGAAATAAAATTTGTTTGTTTGTTTGTTTGTTTAGTAGTATGTCATTGATGTCAGCTATGGTCTGTATACCTTGTACATGTACTGGTAGTAAATAAATATATTATTATACTTCATCACACAGTATTATTCTCCTGTTATACTTCATCACACAGGGTTCATTTTCTACCCATCTCTGACAGCTGACTAACTGCCCCAGACATACTCTGACAGCCGACTAACTGCCCCAGACATACTCTGACAGCCGACTAACTGCCCCAGACATACTCTGACAGCCGACTAACTGCCCCAGACATACTCTGACAGCCGACTAACTGCCCCAGACATACTCTGACAGCCGACTAACTGCCCCAGACATACTCTGACAGCCGACTAACTGCCCCAGACATACTCTGACAGCCGACTAACTGCCCCAGACATACTCTGACAGCTGACTAATTGCTCCAGACATACTCTGACAGCCGACTAACTGCCCCAGACATACTCTGACAGCCGACTAACTGCCCCAGACATACTCTGACAGCTGACTAATTGCTCCAGACATACTCTGACAGCCGACTAACTGCCCCAGACATACTCTGACAGCCGACTAACTGCCCCAGACATACTCTGACAGCCGACTAACTGCCCCAGACATACTCTGACAGCCGACTAACTGCCCCAGACATACTCTGACAGCCGACTAACTGCCCCAGACATACTCTGACAGCCGACTAACTGCCTCAGACATACTCTGACAGCCGACTAACTGTCCCAGACATACTCTGACAGCCGACTAACTGCCCCAGACATACTCTGACAGCCGACTAACTGCCCCAGACATACTCTGACAGCCGAGTAACTGTCCCAGACATACTCTGACAGCCGACTAACTGCCCCAGACATACTCTGACAGCCGAGTAACTGTCCCAGACATACTCTGACAGCCGACTAACTGCCCCAGACATACTCTGACAGCCGACTAACTGCCCCAGACATACTCTGACAGCTTGACTAACTGCCCCAGACATACTCTGGCAGCTTGACTAACTGCCCCAGACATACTCTGGCAGCTGACTAACTGCCCCAGGCATACTCTGGCAGCTGACTAACTGCCCCAGGCATACTCTGGCAGCTGACTAACTGCCCCAGACATACAGTTTCAAAGTCAAGGGTCCAAGAGGCAAGGGGCAGTAGGCAGTCTGAGGCGAGAGAGAGGCACTATATAACAGGTGTAAGTAAGTTTATTCAGGTATACACAAATACAGTTACAGAGATTATCATACATAGCAGCATATGTGTAGAGAACCTAGGATAACCCAAAAAAGTTAGACAAAGTGATCTATTTCCATTGGGGTCCTTTCGTTATTACCATTGGGGTCCTTTCGTTATTACCATTGGGGTCCTTTCCTTATTCCCATTGGGGTCCTTTCGTTATTTCCATTGGGTTCTTTACTTATTTCCATTGGAGTCCTTAGGGGTGTGAATACTGCGTACCACTTGGAGTTGTCTTTAAATAGGAAATTAAAACAGAACTTCATATACATTGAACACCATATTTGGTCTCCTTTTTTTGTTGGTATGTATATGAGTTACTCTCCACTTCCTTGGATGAAATATATTTGCCTCCTATTCCCAATTCTTCATGTGCTGCTTGGCCCCAATGGGTTCAGCACTCCCATAAACATGATAATTGATAGGCCTACCTGAATATTTTTAATTCAAGATTGTCCATATGTCAACATGTGAAAAATCATTAAAGTCATTATATTATTTGTGCTGATCATGATAATCTATAATGCAAATACATATATAAAAGACATAATCTATCTCAGTGTTGTAATATAGAGTACAGAGACATTGTATAAGAGCTTATGTTGGCTTAATGTTCTCAAGAAATATTGTTGTGAACTTGATGGTTTCGACTCAAAGTAAAACTGAAAACATTAGAGGGACTTTTAAGTCAGAGGATTATTATTCATCTCAGGAAAAAAGGCTCAAACCATATGCATGTTTTAGCATATTTTTGCTTACTTCAATTTGATGAGCAGGTTTCTTTGGGAAGGGATGAGAGTATTCATGGTTTGATTTATAAATTTGATTGAGGATTGGTGAATTGTTCTTTCACTTGGGTTTCTGTGATGAGTTTAGCACTTCTTCAGTGAGTTTCCATAATTATTAATAAATACTGTAGAGCCTTTGCACACAAAGGCACACTGCTGATAGTAATAAAGGAACATAGGTGTAGAGCACACTTTTATTGACAGTGTTCTGCTCTATGCAGAGCTTTATAAAGTCATTGATTTGGTAAAGCTATACATGAAGGAAAATATAGCCACAATTAATGTTTGATCTGTGTTTTTTTTACTTCATGTACAACTTTTGTTTACACCCACTGGTTCCCAGCCTGTAGGAATGTAGGACTCTTACCAAGGCATCAGCTGGACTTTACAGCAAGTCCTTTCTAGTTCAGCCAGTTCTTAATCTATACTGTCGTATCTGGGCACCTCTGCAAAGACAGTTAGTTACCATTTTGTCCTAGGCACATGTCGATTAGATACTAGGCCTGTTGTATGTGTTTGTGTGTGTGTGTGTGTGTGTGTGTGTGTGTGTGTGTGTGTGTGTGTGTGTGTGTGTGTGTGTGTGCGTGTAAGGAAACACTTCGAAATGTTTCCGCCCCGCCGGGAATTGAACCCGGGCCCTCCGTGCGTGATTATATATGAAGGATGGTGAAAGTGTTTCTTTCTTTTTTGGGTCACACTGCCTTGGTGGGAGATGGCCGATGTGTTAAAAGAATTACCAGATATAGGTCCACAACATTTGTTGAGGTTAAAATGGGTTCTCGTACTCAAAGAGGCTGGGAACCACTAGTCTACACTGTGAACACTGTACCAATTATAGTCTGAACTTTCAAATTTATCCCTTATCTATGGATCTGACATAACCATAGTACATTCAGAGAATTCATATATAGTATGTTTTTATCAGTACGTACTTGGTTCTCTTTTTTTTATGCTCTGTGCTTTGTTTTAGAGGATATAATTTTGAAGAGTTCTTGTACCACATAGGTGTTGCTAGTCATAGTGAAGCACCGCTGTTTATTCTGCTTTAGTTCCACTCGGGTTTGTGCCAACAATTTCTCTGTTTGGCCCAAGAGTAATGGTGTATGGTAATGATTACTATAATTTATTGTAATCTAATTAGATACAAAGGCATAGATAAATCCTCAATATATTGGACTTTTGAAAAAACAGACAAAATCTGCTGGGTCAGTCGATTTGGAAACAATGGACAGAGTCCGTTGGTTGCAGAATTGTCAGGTATTATTACTGTTTTTGCAAAATAATTTCATGTCTACCCACCACAATTGCCACCCACTCCCCCTCATTCTTTCAATATATCATGGGTTTACTCTGCCAACACTGATGAAGAAAAGAAACATGCAGAAAAGCAAAAACAAAATATCCTTAAGGTGGCCTGGTGGCCGGGTGGCTAGTGGCCCGGTGGCCTGGTGGCCGGGTGGCTAATGGCCCGGTGGCCTGGTGGCTAGAGCTCTCGCTTCACACACGGAGGACCCGGGTTCGATTCCCGGCGGGTGGAAACATTTCGACGTGTTTCCTTACACCTGTTGTCATGTTCACCTAGCAGCAAATAGGTACCTGGGTGTTAGTGGACTGGTGTGGGTGGCATCCTGGGGGACAAGATTGAGGACACAATGGAAATAAGACAGACAGTCCTCCATGACGCAGACTTTCTCGGGTTATCCTGGGTGGCTAACTCTGCGGGGTTAAAAATACCAAGAAATCTTATCTTAAGGTACTTGACAATAAGAAAATACCACAACTAAAGCTTGTTCTGCACCTGTCTTTTCTTCATTTTAATTAGACTTAAGACACCATTAAGTAAACTGAGCTTAATTTTAGTGCAGTGTATAGTTGATGTGCAATCTTGGGTTAATATACTACCTTAAAAATGTGTTAAGTGCAATATTGCAATGGGAATATATACTCTGAATTATTTAATTTAACACAAAGCTAATGTATGAACAAAGATTTATTCTTGTACACATGTTCACTTTATCCCTCATGAGGAACTTTGTCCCCCATGAGGAACTTTATCCCCCATGAGGAACTTTATCCACCATGAGGAACTTTATCCCCCATGAGGAACTTTATCCCCCATGAGGAACTTTATCCCCCATAAGGAACTTTATCCCCCATGAGGAACTTTATCCCCCATAAGGAACTTTATCCCCATGAGAACTTTGTCCCCATAAGGAACTTTATCCCCCATGGAAATTTGTCCCCATGAGGAACTTTGTCCCCATAAGGAACTTTATCCCCCATGAGGAACTTTATCCCCATAAGGAACTTTATCCCCATGAGGAACTTTATCCCCTTGAGGAACTTTATCCCCATAAGGAACTTTATCCCCAATGAGGAACTTTATCCCCATGAGGAACTTTATCCCCCATGAGGAACTTTGTCCCCATGAGGAACTTTATCCCCCATGAGGAACTTTATCCCCATGAGGAACTTTATCCCCATAAGGAACTTTATCCCCATGAGGAACTTTGTCCCAAATGAGGAACTTTATCCCCCATAAGGAACTTTATCCCCCATGAGGAACTTTATCCCCCATGAGGAACTTTATCCCCCATGAGGAACTTTATCCCCCATAAGGAACTTTATCCCCCATGAGGAACTTTATCCCCCATAAGGAACTTTATCCCCCATGAGGAACTTTGTCCCCATGAGGAACTTTATCCCCCATGAGGAACTTTATCCCCATGAGGAACTTTATCCCCCATGAGGAACTTTATCCCCATAAGGAACTTTATCCCCTATGAGAAACTTTATCTCCCATGAGGAACTTTGTCCCCAATGAGGAACTTTATCCCCCATGAGTAACTTTATCCCCCATAAGGAACTTTATCCCCCATGAGGAACTTTATCCCCCATGAGGAACTTTATCCCCCATGATGAACTTTATCCCCCATAAGGAACTTTATCCCCCATGAGGAACTTTGTCCCCCATGAGGAACTTTATCCCCCATAAGGAACTTTATCCCCCATGAGGAACTTTGTCCCCCATGAGGAACTTTATCCCCCATGAGGAACTTTGTTCCCAATGAGGAACTTTGTCCCCCATGAGGAACTTTATCCCCCATGAGGAACTTTGTCCCCCATGAGGAACTTTATCCCCCATGAGGAACTTTGTCCCCCATGAGGAACTTTATCCCCCATAAGGAACTTTATCCCCCATGAGGAACTTTGTCCCCCATGAGGAACTTTATCCCCCATGAGGAACTTTGTCCCCCATGAGGAACTTTGTCCCCCATGAGGAACTTTATCCCCCATGAGGAACTTTGTCCCCATGAGGAACTTTATCCCCATGAGGAACTTTGTCCCCCATGAGGAACTTTATCCCCATGAGGAACTTTATCCCCATAAGGAGTTTATCCCCATGAGGAACTTTATCCCCCATGAGGAACTTTATCCCCATAAGGAACTTTATCCCCCATGAGGAACTTTATCCCCCATGAGGAACTTTATCCCCATAAGGAACTTTATCCCCATAAGGAACTTTATCCCCATGAGGAACTTTATCCCCATGAGGAACTTTGTCCCCCATGAGGAACTTTATCCCCCATGAGGAACTTTATCCCCCATATGGAACTTTATCCCTAATGAGGAACTTTATCCCCCATGAGGAACTTTATCCCCCATAAGGAACTTTATCCCCCATGAGGAACTTTGTCCCCCATGAGGAACTTTATCCCCTATAAGGAACTTTATCCCCCATGAGGAACTTTGTCCCCCATGAGGAACTTTATCCCCCATGAGGAACTTTGTCCCCAATGAGGAACTTTGTCCCCCATGAGGAACTTTATCCCCCATGAGGAACTTTGTCCCCCATGAGGAACTTTGTCCCCCATGAGGAACTTTATCCCCCATGAGGAACTTTATCCCCCATGGGGTTTTCTTTTATTAAACTTTATTATAATACTGTCTACCTGGAGTCTACCTGGAGAGAATTCCAGGGGTCAACGCCCCCGCGGCCCGGTCTGTGACCAGGCCTCCTGTTGGACCAGAGCCTGATCAACCAGGCTGTTACTGCTGGCCGCACGCAGTCCAACGTACGAACCACAGCCCGGCTGATCCGGTACCGACTTGAGGTGCCTGTCCAGTGCCTGCTTGAAGACAGCCAGGGGCTTGTTGGTAATCCCCCTGATGTATGCTGGGAGGCAGTTGAACAATCTTGGGCCCTCACACTTATTGTGTTGTCCCTCAACGTGCTAGTGGCACCCTGCTCTTCATTGGGGGATGTTACATCGCCTGCCGAGTCTTTTGCTTTCGTACGGAGTGATTTTTGTGTGCAAGTTTGGTACTAAGCCCTCGAGAATTTTCCATGTGTATATAATAATGTATCTCTCCCGCCTGCGTTCTAGAGAGTACAGGTTTAGGAACTTCAAGCGTTCCCAGTAGTTGAGGTGGTTTATCGCACTTATGCGTGCGGTGAAGGTTCTCTGCACATTTTCAAGGTCAGCAATTTCACCCGCCTTGAAAGGTGCAGTTAGTGTGCAGCAATATTCCAGCCTAGATAGAACAAGCGATCTGTAAAGTGTCAACATGGGCTTGGCATCCCTGGTTTTGAAGGTTCTCATTATCCATCCTGTCATTTTTCGAGCAGATGCAATTGCTACATTGTTATGGTCCTTGAAGGTGAGATCCTCTGACATGATCACTCCCAGGTCTTTGACATTAGTTTTTCGCTCTATTGTGTGGTTGGAATTAGTTTTGTACTCCGATGAGATTTTAATTTCTTCACGTTTTCCGTATCTGAGTAATTGAAATTTCTCATCATTGAACTTCATATTGTTTTCTGCAGCCCATTTAAAGATTTGGTTGATGTCTGCTTGGAGTCTTGCAGTGTCTTCAACGGTGGACACTGTCATACAGATTCGGGTGTCATCTGCAAAGGAAGACAGGGAAGTAAAAATTTCCATTGCATATATTATTTTAGTAATTTATTATTAAAGTATATTAATAATTAAGGCTTTCATTCCATATCATTGAACATTTTGTTATTTGATGAATTGATGAATTAGACACATGTGCAACACTTAGGTGTCTTCATTGAGGAAACCCAAGTGTTCCACATTTACCTACATTTTGTTATTTCCAGTAATTACATATTTTCCTCATTTAAATTACATATTTGATGTTCATACAATATTGAGTACAATACACTCAGCTCTCTCATACATCTCTATATAAAGTAGTTATCCACATATGTGATTGAAAAAGTGCATTGAAAATTTAATAGCATGTATTATGAAGGCTTTCCATGCACTAGTCAATTTTGGATTCTTGTTTTAAGTCCTGACTATGAAAAATCACTCTATATAGGGAAACTATGTAAGAGAGTTGACTGTATTTTCCCACTTTGTTAAGAAACTTTTTATCTGCTGAAGGATGGTTCGTGAAATCTGAACCATACAGGTATATATGCCCCGTGGCTATAGCTCTCGCTTCACATGGTGAGGGTCCGGGTTCAATTCCCGGCGAAAGTAGAAACATTGGGCGTGTTTCGTTACACTGGTTGTCTATGTTCCCCATCAGTAAAATGGGTACCTGGGTATTGGTCAATTGGTGTGGGTCGCATCCTGGGACAAAACTGACCTAATTTACGGGAAATGCTCAGCATAACAAACGACTTTCTATAGAGTAGTATGTCACTGATGTCAGCTATGGTCTGTATACCTTGTACATGTACTTGTAGTAAATAAAGTTATTATTAGGAGTGGACGTGTCAGTACATGGGTCTATGAAGATTTGATTTAGATTTTGCCACCGAAGTGGCTAGTTTATTGTGCACCCCATATCCATCCTGTGGACGGTAGCGCAAGAGCATATGGATACACAAAAGGCCTAGGCACTAGGCCCCAAAGGGGTTAACAATTGTACATTTGGGTTTATATCTACATTTCAATTATCTGTTACAAGCAGGTATCTTATTTCATGAATAAGATATCTTGACATGTCACATAGGTTATTATATTGTCTATCTCTATATTCCTCAATAAGTGGACAATTCAGCACATAGTGTTCAAGACAGTGACCATATGCCTGATCACATAATTTGCATTTAGTTTGATCATCATCTGTGTATCTCCCAAACTGCCAGAAGTACTTGTAGCCAAGCCTAAGCCTGGCCACTACAACATCAGTCAGTCTGTTCACATTTCAAGTTGCTCCATAAACATACTTATCTACATTCATGTTATCATAGTGGGTTATAGATCTACTCAGGCTTCTAACTGCATTCCTATAGCTATCATTTTCATTATTTATTTCTCTCCTATGAAGGATGAGGTGAATCATAGAATTAACGATGGGAAAAAGGTGAGTGGTGTACTGAGGAGTCTGTGGAGACAAAGAACTTTGTCCATGGAAGCAAAGAGGGGAATGTATGATAATATAGTTATACCAATGCTCTTATATGGGTGTGAAGCATGGGTGGTGAATGTTGCAACAAGGAGAAGGCTGGATTTAGTTGTTAGTTCGATATCTTTATTATGCACCCCATACCCATCCTGTGGGCGGTAGTCAAAAGATTACAGAGGGCAGTGCAGATGTCGTGTCTGAGGGCAATGTGTGGTGTGAATATATTGTAGAGAATTCGTAGTTTGTAATAATATTGGTAGAATTACCGACAATATGTTAAGTAAAAGGACACAAATGCAACTAATGTGACATTTTATTGTGGCAACGTTTCGCTCTCCAGGAGCTTTTTCAAGCCGTTACAAGCGATACATGGACACAGAGGGTATATATATACTCTCCAAGTGAGGTGTAATACTAGTGGTGGTAGAAGTAGTAGTGATATAAGTCGTAGTAGTAGTAGTAATACAATAAGGTAGAACAATCAATTTGCACATGAGTAAAAGGTGATAAAACAATTACATGGGTAGTATAAAAATAGGTTTGAGAAATATTTCTGCTGGAGGTTGGAATAGAGAATGCCTGTAGGAGTGTTCCACATCTACGATGTGCTTGTGTTGAATTAGCAGGAGAGACTATGTGATGGTAGGGTTCACTGTTTTCAGGAGGATTCTTGCTAAGACTTCAGAGATGGTGAAGCTGCCTTTGTTTTGTTTAATTGTGTTAGAAACAGCGATAAGTGCTGATTCAAGGCATTTGCGTCTACGGAAGTTAGTTTCTTTGATTACTAGTCGGGCGTCTTTGAATTTCATGAGATGATTGTTGGAATTTCGGTGTTGTACGCAGGCGTTGTTCAGGTTATCGTTCCTACATGCATTAATGTGTTCATTGAGACATGTTTCGAGGTTTCTTGCTGTTTCTCCTACATAAATTCTGTCGCAGCCTCCACAGGGTATAGTGTAGACCCCTGCGTTGACTGGTTCAAGGTGCTTGGATTTTGTCCTGGTTAGATCCTTTATAGAAGTACTGGAAGCGATGGCGACTCTAGTGTTAGCTTGTGCAAATACTTTAGAAATGTTGGATGCAACCTGGCTGTTGGGAAGAATTATAACTTTGTTTGGAGTGGTGTTGACGCGTGGAGAATTAATGATCTGAAGAGCTCTTTTCTTGCAATCTTTGATGAAAAAGGAAGGAAAATGTAAATCAGTGAAGGTTTGGTGAATGTATGTACATTCCTCGTCAAGAAACTCAGGACTACAAATTCGGTAAGCTCTTAGGAAGAATCCGATGATGATGCATCTTTTGGTCTTAGTATCTTGACTGGAATAGAAGTGTGTGAGATTATTTTTATTTGTAGGTTTCCGGTAAACTTGAAATCTTAGGTTGTTATCTACTTTGTGGATGAGGACGTCTAGAAAGGGTAGCTTGTCATTGGACTCTTCTAGTGTAAACTGGATCGCCGGTTCAACTGCGTTGAGCCTAGTCTGAAGATTCCGTACATCAAAACGTTTGGGAGTTATTACGAGGACGTCGTCTACGTAACGTAACCAAGTGACGTTTGAGGGTATGATGTTGGCGAAGTGTTCAGCCTCTAGGTGTTCCATGTACAAGTTAGCTAAGACGGCACTGATGGGGGACCCCATTCCCATGCCGTATGTTTGTTTGTAGAGCCTGTTATTGAAAGAAAAACAGTTGAAATTAACACAGAATTCAATAAGGTCAACAAAATCTCCGGGAGGTAGAGGAAGGTTAAGGTCCTGATTGACTTTACGTCGGAGAACCTCGATGGCTTGTGTGGTAGGTACTTTAGTGAAGAGGGAAGTCACGTCCAAACTGCTTAGTTTCTTGTTTCGGATGGAGAGATTTCGGATGCGGTTGAGAAGGTCGCCTGAATGTTTAAGATGAGTTTAAGATGACAAATACTGAAACGCACCAGTGAAGGAAAGAAACTTCTGTACTTGATACCCAGCAACCCTAAACCAGCACACATGTATGGCCTACCCAACACCCATAAGCATAATATTCCTCTCAGACCAATCACATCAGGTATCTACCTGGAGTCTACCTGGAGAGAATTCCAGGGGTCAACGCCCCAGCGGCCCGGTCTGTGACCAGGCCTCTTGTTGGACCAGAGCCTGATCAACCAGGCTGTTACTGCTGGCCGCACGCAGTCCAACGTACGAACCACAGCCCGGCTGATCAGGTACCGACTTGAGGTGCCTGTCCAGTGCCTGCTTGAAGACAGCCAGGGGTTGTGGTAATCCCCTGATGTATGCTGGGAGGCAGTTGAACAATCTTGGGCCCCTCACACTTATTGTGTTGTCCCTCAACGTGCTAGTGGCACCCCTGCTCTTCATTGGGGGAATGTTACATCGCCTGCCGAGTCTTTTGCTTTCGTACGGAGTGATTTTTGTGTGCAAGTTTGGTACTAAGCCCTCGAGAATTTTCCATGTGTATATAATAATGTATCTCTCCCGCCTGCGTTCTAGAGAGTACAGGTTTAGAACTTCAAGCGTTCCCAGTAGTTGAGGTGGTTTATCGCACTTATGCGTGCGGTGAAGGTTCTCTGTACATTTTCAAGGTCAGCAATTTCACCCGCCTTGAAAGGTGCAGTTAGTGTGCAGCAATATTCCAGCCTAGATAGAACAAGCGATCTGTAAGTGTCAACATGGGCTTGGCATCCCTGGTTTTGAAGGTTCTCATTATCCATCCTGTCATTTTTCGAGCAGATGCAATTGCTACATTGTTATGGTCCTTGAAGGTGAGATCCTCTGACATGATCACTCCCAGGTCTTTGACATTAGTTTTTCGCTCTATTGTGTGGTTGGAATTAGTTTTGTACTCCGATGAGATTTTAATGTCTTCACGTTTTCCGTATCTGAGTAATTGAAATTTCTCATCATTGAACTTCATATTGTTTTCTGCAGCCCATTTAAAGATTTGGTTTATGTCTGCTTGGAGTCTTGCAGTGTCTTCAACGGTGGACACTGTCATACAGATTCGGGTGTCATCTGCAAAGGAAGACACAGCACTGTGGCTTATATCCCTGTCAATGTCTGATATGAGGATGAGGAATAGGATGGGAGCAAGTACTGTGCCTTGTGGAACAGAGCTTTTCACAGTAGCTGCCTCAGACTTTACTCTGTTGACTACTACTCTTTGTGTTCTACGTGTTAGGAAATTATAAATCCATCTACCAACTTTTCCTGTTATTCCTTTATCACGCATTTTGTGTGCTATTACACCATGGTCACACTTGTCAAAGGCTTTTGCAAAATCTGTGTATATAACATCTGCATTCTGTTTATCTTCTAGAGCATCCAGGACCTTGTCGTAGTGGTCCAGTAGTTGGGACAGACAGGACGGCCTGCTTTAAACCCATGCTGTCCTGGGTTGTGCAATTGATGGGTATCAAGATGGGTGGCGATCTTGCTTCTTAGAACCCTTTCAAAGATTTTTATGATATGGGACGTTAGCGCAATTGGTCTGTAGTTCTTTGCTATTGCTTTACTGCCCCCTTTGTGGAGCGGGGCTATGTCTGTTGTTTTTAGTAGCTGCGGGACGATCCCAGTGTCCATGCTCCCTCTCCATAGGATGTTAAAAGCATGTGATAGGGGCTTCTTGCAGTACTTGATGAACACGGAGTTCCATGAGTCTGGGCCTGGAGCGGAGTGCATGGGCATGTCATTTATTGCCTTTTCAAAGTCATTTGGCGTAGTGATGATGTCAGAAAGGCACCTAGGGGATTCACATCCTCCTGCCTTATGCTTTACCTTAACTAATACTTTTGCATCTCTTAATGCATCAGTATCAATCTTTCTAGACCAGCAACTTTTAGTTGCTAATTGTACTCTGTGGCAGTCAGTGCATTTGCTCAAGGCGCCATCGAGTTTGGGAACCATGAAACATGGAAATGCCCACTGACTCTCACTAAGCACTACAAATGGGTAATGAAAGAATCTCACTTCTTCCTCCATAACACAGTTTTCATACAGATTTTTCACACACAATAATTGTTGAATTGGCTCAGCTTCCTTAACAATTACTTCATGAAGTCTTGACTTTACCCCGTTAGTGACATCCCAAACTTTTACAAGGTTCCACGGTGGCTGAGCCAACTCTCCAACATTTTCTTTAGAAAGACCAAACATGTTTTCTCCAATCTTTCTCATAAACATGGAATTTCTTAAATACTTTTCGGCCATTACATACAGATTACTATGTTTGCACCTCTTTACATAGTGGATCCACTAAAACATTGGGCACTAGGTTTCTGATATAATGCTAAACCCTCCAACCAATTACTGTGTACATTATTCTTACTCCTTCTCTGCTCGGGTGTGTGGGTTTTATATCTTACTCTTGAGAACTTTACCCACACCATGGTCAGCTCACAGCAACTTGCCATACATTTTTTCACATGAACTGGCTCCAATGCCAGCACCTCATCTCCAGCCTCCAGAGCATTATGGTCCACTTATGGTCTCACATCATCATTTGGGTCTGGTTTATGGGTACATTCACTGGTACCATCCATTTCATACAAGCCAAACAGTATCTGAAACTGAGAAAAAGCTCCGAGGGGAAAGCATCACCATTCTCCCCAAGCCAATAGCTCAGAGTGCTTCCCCACTCAGCAGTTACAAAGAGAGGGATCCTCTCATCCCGGATGTTAGTATTGTCTATACTACAGGCTTGCATCATTGTCTTTAGGGTTTGATGGAAGTTCTCTATTTTCCCTTGAGATGGAGGGTGATAGATAGCTGATAAGTTAGGCTTTACCTCTACCCCCTTTAACACATTCCTAAATAATTCTGAGGTAAAGTTAGACCCTTGATCTGTTTGTACCTCCTGAGGAAAGCCAACATGAAAAAAGAACTTCATCAAAGCCCTTAAGACTACATGAGCTGTCATCTTATACAGTGGTCCCTCGGTTTTCGTGCATCTCCAAACTCGAACATTTATGTAAGTGTATTTTCGTAAGTGCTGTTGCAGGTGTATTTTTGGGGGTCTGAAATAGACTAACCTACGTGACATTATTTCTTAAGGAAGGAAATTCGTTCGGTAATGGCACTTGAGCAGCATTCTGGAACGAATTTTCGGCGAAAACCGAGGGAACACTGTATAGAGGGACTGCTTCCAGGTACCTGGTAGTAGAGCAAATAATTGTGAGTAAATAATCATTTCCCATTCTGGTCCTTGGGACTGGACCAACTACATCTACTATCAGCTTGCTGAAATAGGCTGAAAGGGAACGGGTTTAATACATTGACAAGGTTTCCCTCTAAATTGACAGACATGATAGGTCTTACTATATTCTTCCACAGTCTCCCACAGCTGAGGCCTGAAGAAATGCCTGGAAACCTTGGACATCATCATCATTTGGAGACAAAACCCGTGTTCTCCTTCCCTTGGTACAACAAACAGAGGCAACTTCTTTGTAAGAGTTTCCTCTCTGAAATGAAAGCACTTATTAAATTGTGAAACCACTTCCTCAGCCACAGCTGAGGCTCTGATCAGTGTGACATTATTCTCTTGTACAGAAATTAAATGCACTTTAGTAGATGCAGCCTCTCTCACACTCCTGAACTAATCTATGCTCCAATCATGCTCAGCTCTGGCTGGAACATCGCATTCTTCAGTTGACTGCAGTTCAACATCAGAAAACAGTGTTTCCAGACTTAAGCCCTATCATCCTCATGAAAAATCATGAAGACTATTGATAGCATGATCATGAGCCATACTTCTCATGGTGGAACCAGTAGGGAGAAGGGCTGGAAGGGTTCTCTAGCCTTCTCCTCCCAAACTTTGGGACTTGGTTCTGCCCTAACTAGTTGTTCCTCACTGTCTAACAGACCCATTACATTATTTCCCAATAAGAGGTTAACACCCTCAAAGGGGAATCTCATCTGAAATACCTAAGGAAGATAGCCAACTTGGTATGGGATTCTACCATAACTTGTGTACAGGTGTTCTTATGGTCAAACCCGTAATACCCTTCAATAATATATCTTTCCCGTATAGGTATCATTAGACACTGGCAGCACTCCCACACGTAGCAAGGAGTAGGTGCTACATCCATCTCTCAAGGACAACATGTTCTCAACCCTGTCCACATCCTTATGCAAGGCAACTGTGGACTTACTAGCAAAACCCGCATCCTGGGTCTAATTCCAAGGGTTCCTCCTCACCTTGCCTTGAAGACCTAATGCAAGCCACTGGATGTGTCTCTGCAGTTAGGGTTCCCTGGGATTGTTCCTCCTTTCTGATCTTGCTGTTTATAAAAGCAAAACTTTTGTATGTGCCCTGTCTTGTTACAGTAGTAACAGGTATAATTTTAAAGATATTTTTACCATTTGGTGTAGGACTAGTACTGTGTGCTCGAGGAACTGAAACATTATTTGATGGTCTAGGTAAACTTTGAGCTCCAGCTGACTTACCTTTCCCTTCTGTTTGAGAGGGTGCTCAGCCTTCATTTATCCCTGAAAATTCTTGTCCCACTTACCTTTATGACTGTAGGATTTGGAATAAGGTTTAGAAAAAACAGGAAAAATTTTTTGAAGGAGCATGACTGTTTTTACCTACCAATTCCTTATGAGCTAAGAATCTGTCACCCAGATCCAGTGCTGCTGAAAGATTATCTGGGTTTTTGTCCTCCAAATATTCTCTAAGGTCAACAGGGATTGCATTGTACAATTCCTCATGAACAATTAAGTCTACTAACTTCTCATAGTCCTTGTTCACTCCTTTTGAACAAGCCCACTTCTTAAACAGGAACAGTTTCTCTTTCCCCTAACTCAGTTAAAGTCTGCCCATCCTGAAATTTTTTACTTCTGAACTTTTGCCTATATTTTTCAGGTATCATTTGGTATGCAAGCAATACTACCTCCTTTATTTTCTCATAATCAGAAAATTCTCCTCCTTCCAGAGTCTCTACTCTCTGAAAACCTTTGCCTACAAGCTGTGTGCGAACTAGGGTAGCCCATTGCTGTTTGGGTCATCTTTGCTCCTTTGCAGTCTTCTCAAAAAAGGAAAAATATCTGTCTGGGTCACTCTGTAAACTTAGGGACAAAATGTGCAGCTTTAGTTAGGTTAAAGTACTGCTCAGGCCCTTGTTCTAAACCTCCTAACCTTGACTTACTCTCTCCTGAGCTTCTATTAATTTTGTCTTAGCTTTATCAAAGCTATCTCAAGTCTCATCGCTTCTTATCACCTGAGGAGGTTTATTCCTCATGGTCACTGTTAACAGACATGTTTACTGATGAATTATTTACCTCACTGAAGCCTGAAAAGTCTGAAGATTCAGCTTCTGACATTATTTATCCTTAAACTCCTGCACAGCATCAATGGACAAGGTCTTTACACAGGTACAAAATAACACAAGTTCATAGAAAAATATTCACATGGCACTCTACCATAACCACAAGCAAAATGTGTTACTCAACTTTAATCCCCACTCTGGAGAAAACAACTCAGCTTGGAGACCATTGTGGCCAGGTTGTGTCCAACAGAGGGATTTTGAAGGATTTGAGGCTGACCCTGACCCTGACGACCCTGTGCCTGTTGTGGAAGATATTGTGGCATTGGGGAACAGCCTGGGATTGGAGGTGAGTGGTGAGGATGTGGAAGAGTTGGTGGAGAAGCACAGGATAGAGCTAACAACTGAAGAGCTGCAAGAGCTTCATCTGGAACAGCAACAGACCACAGCTGAGGTTATTGCTTCAAAGGAGGAGGGAGAGAAAGAGATAAGGAGGTGCCTTTTAATTCGATGTTTGCTATTTCTCTGACTAGTGTCTCCCTACGTATTTCAGAGATATTGGCCTCCTGTAGCCGCTCCGTTGTTCTATGCCTTCGCCTGTATAGGGAGCGCCTCTCTCTTTCTAGTTTGCATCTTCTCCTCCTTTTCCTTAAGGGAATTTGCCTTGAGCAAACCTCAAGTACCACAGAGTTAATTTGTTCTAGACATAGGTTGGGATCCTGATGCTTAGGCAATATTCCCAGTTTATATCATTTAGACTTGGTTTACTTGGTCCCACCTTATGTTTTTGTATTGAAGTTGAATTTGGAGAAAGCCCTCACGGCTGATCACATTTTGTTGATCTGTGGCTCCCCGCATGCATGTCTGGACCTCTATTATGTTGTGATCTGAGTATATTGTTTTTGATATGATGACATTTCGTATCAGATCATCATTGTTGGTGAAGATGAGGTCAGCGTATTCTCTAATCTTGTGGGCTCTACTATTTGCTGGTTTAAGGTGAACTTGGTGCAGATTTTAAAATTCATGCATGGTGAATTTTCATCTGAGCTGCCTCCTGGTGTTATTCTGCTACCACATTGTTTGCAATGTTCCTCCAAAGGTCCTGGGTTGAAACCCCCCAGTAAAAGAGGGGGGGCAGGGGGGGAAGTTTTTCCCCAGACAGTGGTCAATTTTCGGTTTTTCCTGGAATTTTGGGCGTTGCCCGGGGGGCTTGTGAAACCCCGATGACCAGGTTTTGTTCCGATTTATTCAATACTTCAACTACATCATTTGGGGCCCTTTATAGTTCTGAACATATAAGGACTCTGTGAAAACGGCCAACCCCCCTTTTTGCCTGTTCACTCTGTCCCCTGTAAGGTTGTACCCGGGATCCTATTTCATTGTCCAAGTGATTCATGGGGTCTCTGGAAACCCAACATAGCATTTGACTCTGAAGCAGCCCCGAATGTGGGGTACCTTGTTTTTGTTGCTTTTTAGACCCTGTATATTAGCAAAGATGAATGTAGTTGGATTGGTGGTTTGGTGGTATGGGGGTTTTTTCCTGGCTCTAATATCTGTTGTGTTGGAGTGGAGGCCCACTGTGATTCCCCGAAATGATTCGTTGGGCAATTTTTGCATTTTGCCAGTTTTTTTCCTTCCTGGCCTAAAAACCTCTCTCCCGGAGTGGCTGTGGCTACCCTGTTTTTTCCTTTTTGTAAAATAAAAAAGTTTTTTAAAAATATAAAGATACTAATGTTTATGCTATTATTGTGTTGCTACAACGAATGTTTTATATACATTGCACCCCTTTGGGTCTCACAGGCCACTAAGTTAGAAAAAAAAAAAAAAGTAAAAAAAAAAAGAAATCACGAAGGGAAATAAACAAATGTTTCCAGTGAGTGGGTTCCCCCTGTTGGCATTTTCTCCCCTTTCACCTCCATATCTCGGGTATTGATAAAAACTTTTTTTAGGATAAAAAAATCAAAAAAATCTTAACATTTTGATAAGAAAAAAAATTTTTTTTTTTTAATTTTTTGACTAGAATGACTTTTCAGAAAAGGGTTCCCGAACAAAGGGTTTAAAAGGTTTCTAACCTTAAAACATCTTAGCCGATTCTGATTAATTCAATATAATTTTATTCATTTGTTAATTACAACAATCTGTGGGTTTCCATAGCCCAAACAAGTCCTCACCCAAACAGTCAAAAACCCCGGGGGTAAGCGTTTTTAGGGGCAAACCCCCGAAAGGGTTAAAGAGGTGCCAGCGGGGCTGGGGGCAGTTATTTTGTGAGACAGGGTCAGTGACCCCTGGTCCTGGTGGCATTAAAAAACCAAGGGAATAACTCCAGATAGGGCTTTGATACCTGAATCCTTATTTAGGGGGTTCCCTTCCAAAAAATAAGCCCCCCCCACTCCCCCCCTATCTTTTTGAGCCACAGCCCCCTTCAATAAAAGGGAAGTAAATGTTATTTTTTTGTAGATTTATAAATTTAATATTTTTTATGTGTTTTGGTTTAAAAAATATAGTTATTTTTAAAAAAAAGATGTCAATTTCAAATAAGTCCAAATAAAAATAAAAATTTCCCTCACTAAAATAAGATTTTTTTTGTTCAAATCAATTTTGGGCCCCCTCAATTATTTGATTTCTTTTTTGGGTTTTTTATTCACAAAAAAAAGAAGATTTACTGCAGACTCTGCATTTTTTAAAAATTGTATAAATAATATCAGTGCACTTGTGAAAGAATAAGACTCCGGGGCTTGTATTGGGGGGGGGGAAAATTTTTTATCAAAAATTGGCAAAACAACTTTTCCCCACTTTTTTTTAGCTCTTTTTAAGGTCCATCATAAAACTAATCAAAACATCTTTTTCCCTTAAATGTTTTCATTCATCAAAGAGACCACAAAAAAAGAATAAAACCCATAAATACTATAAAAATACACCTCAAAGCGGCTTTTAACCAAAAACACTGGGTTTTTTTTTTCATGCACTGCAAAATTTTTTTTTTATACAGCGCAACTGACCACAAGACCCCTTTTCCCCTTTTACATGTTGGTTTCCATTTTTTCCTGCTTGTTTTGGGCCCCCAGAATTTTTAATAAGTCCAAAAGGGGGCTTTGCAAAAGGGGGAAGGGGAAAACAGTAAAAGGGGTTTAAAGGGGGCCAGCTACGGGGAAGGAAGGCTAATACGGGGGGCTTTTTCGGGAACATTTGTAAAACATTTAAAAAAATTCCAGAAAGAAAAGGTAAAGGGACATTAAAACAATGTCAAAGGGGGGTTTGGGGCACAAACTAAACCCATTATAATCCCCCCGACAGCAACAAAACCCCTTATTCCCCGTCACTGAAAGGGTTAATAGGACCACTTTTTATTACAACCTTTTCTCTTTTGGATTTTTAAATTTTAAATTTTTTTTGTTACAAACTGATTATACTTTTCTTCCTTTTGGAATCCGATGATTAATGTTTGTTATTTTTGGGGTAGAAAGACCCTTCGGGAACCCATCAAAATATCAGAGGTTTTCTTTTTTAAGTGAAAAAGTTAATTACTAACTGTAATTTTTATGCCCCCACTTTTTTTCAATTCCCTTCTCGTTTTTGGGTTATTGCAGTTTTTTCGGGAAGTTCTAAATCCACTGATGGTTTAGGTATGTAGCAGCTTCTTCACAAAAATCATACATGGTTGTTTACTGGTTTTCTGCTATTATTTTCACAGCCATGCTATACAACTCTCCTCATTTAGTGTTGTACTTGTTTACTAAATGACTATTAAAGGCTCTGTGACTAATATAAATTAAATAATGTATATTAGATGATTTCCTCTATTCTGTTTACAATAATTGCACTACGAAAAATTAAATAATGAAATATTATAAGGTGCAAAGGGAAGTAAAACAAACAAAGATGGTTAACACAAACCCATCCCATTATAGTATACCTCACTTAGCAATGAATTATTTACTGTCGTTAAGTGAGGAGAGGCTGTATGTAGGTTTCATTGCCATCAGACACATTGAATTATCTACCTTGTCATTCATAGCTATTTCTGAATCCTAAAGTGTTTTACTGTGTACCCAGAAATTTGATTTTCCTTATCCAGTTGTCTATATATACTGCTTTGGTTAGGCACATTTTTAGTAATCATAAAGATGATGATTTTTGCTTTTCCTGGACACATTGATGTTCTTTGCTCTCAAACATAGACTCAGCCACTTAGTCTGTTGTCATGATCTCCTAACTCATGCAGAGGTACGGTAGGGCCCCAGTATACGGCAGGTTAGGTTCCAGGCTACTGCTGGAAAGCAGACTGCAAAAAGCAGAACTCTATTTTTTCATTTATAAATGCATATAAATGCCAGATAACAAGTTTACACTAACATATATTAAGTTAGCAATAGAACTAGCCATTAAAAAGTAAAATACACACACAGTACATATTTTTACCTCAAATATTTGTAGTCTTAATTTAGGGGGAAAAGGGGAGTAGTATTTACTTTAAATCAGGTGGTAGGAAGGTAGACCTCCCAGCCACCCCAACTACCATACTATTCTACGATGCTTAAAGTTCCCTGAGGTGATAAATGCATGTAAATACACTCCCTTCTTACCTTAAAATATTTTTAGTCTTAATGGTCTTAATGTAGGTGAGAGTGAAAAGTACAGTGGTACCTCGACTTACGATGGTCCCCAAACACACCCCTTTTTTGTAAGTTTATTTTAAATGCTTTTGAAGGGGTACTTTAGGGGTCTAAACAGACTAGTCTATTTTACATTATTTAGGAGATAAATTGTTTGGTAATGGCACTTGAACAGCATTCTGGAATGAAAAATATCTAAGTCGAGGTACCACTGATTTTTTTGTAGAAAGGGTGGGAGGTATGGCATCCTGCCCGGCTACTCCACCCACTACGACATTAAGTGCCCTAGAGCGATAAAAAGCATATACAGTCATCCCTTGGTTTTCGATTGTCTCAGTTTCGCCGTTTTGGTTTCGATCACTTTTTCATGGAAAAATTGTCTGTTTTCGCCGATGGAGGAACCTGTACACCAGTGCCGGGGCCAACAAAGGCCGAGCCGCCACCCATGCACCTCCCCCCACATTGTCACACAGTCAGCATTGTTTATGCTTGAGTGAACATCACCCCCGGAGTTCATACAAAACATTTATTAACACCCTTGTTTTTTGGCCCTTGATTTTTGTGACCAAATAAGCTCCCCGGGGCCCAAAGAAAGCTCCTAGTGATTTTTTGGTAAAAAAATGATTAACACCAGAAATGAAGAAAGAAATAATAGAAAATAAGATAGGGTGTGGCCGGCTCCCGGGGTTCAAAAAAACCCATCAACCAATTTCATTTGGCAAAGAAAAAAAACATGGAAGCAATGTTGCAAAAAAGGGGGAATACGATTAAACAGATCACAAACAATTTAAAATATGGAAAATTGTTGTGGTGGGATAAACGAAAACTGCTAGCGGGGGGTAGGTTGTGCAATCCATCAATGTGAAAGAGCAAGACATGCCCATCTTTTCAAAAAAACTGAAACCAGTGTTGATGTTGATGAATTTAAGGCCAGCAAAGGCTGGTTAAAAACAAGAAGGTGGGGGATAAAAGTGTTGTAAGGCATGGTGAGGGTGCCAAAAACAGATAAACATATTTAAAAATTTGTGGACTTAAAGAATATGAGAGCAGAAGAATTCCAACCCCCAACAAGTGTTTAATTGGCGAAACAGGCCTTTTTGTAAGAAAATGCCAAAAGGGGGACACATCACGGGAGGAAAAGGCGTGTTGATCAGCTTATGAAAGACAGGCTAACTATAATGTTGTGTGGTAATGCTTGTGGGGTTTCAAAGTGAAGCCTTTACTGTGTATCACTCCTCAAAATCCCAGGGGTTTAAAGAAATATTTTGGACAAGAGTAAATTGTGTGTGAGGGGAAAGTCAAAAAATTAAGGCATGGGTCATGGGGAAATTTTCCGGGAAATGGTTTAATCAAGTGTTTCCCCCAGTGTGAAAAAATATCTATTACAATAAATTCCCAAATATGCCCCCTGGTAATGGACAATGCCCTGCTCATCCTCGAGATTTGGAAGACCAAATTTTCAAAATTCAAATTTGTAACAGTGAAGTTCTTGCCTTCAACCCACTCCCTTATCCAGCCCAGGGACCAGCAGGTCATTGCAAACTTCAAAAACTGTACACCAAAGTAATGTTTCAAAGGTGTTTTTGATATGACCAATGACTCAGCATTGACCCTAAGAGAGTTCTGGAAGGATCATTTAATGTCTTCCATTGCATACCTTATAGATAAAGTTTGGGCAGGGAGGACCAGGATGATGAACTCTGCTTGGAGAAAGTTGTGGCCAGTTTTGGCCCAAGAGAGGGTTTTTTGAAGGGTTTGGGGACCCTGAGAAGCCAGAGTTGGGGAAAAGTATTGTGTATTGGGGAATTGCAGGGGGTTGGATGAGAGCCAAGATGTGGAAGAGTTGGTGGAGAACCAAATGAAGATCTAACCACGAAATTGAAAGGCTTGAGCTGCAAAAAAATCAAACCACAACTCAGGAAATTGCTTCAGTGGAGGAAGAGAGATGTAAGGTGCCTTTTCAGAGATTATTAAGGAGATTTGTGTAATGTGGAGTGGGTTCATTCATTTGTAGAGGAACATTCCCCCTGAGAAAGATGTTACAATCCTTTAAGGGTACTTTTACAATGACAATGCCAGTTTCATTTGGGGACATTTTAAAAAGTCGCCAGACACAGAGCTCTCTGGACAGATATTTAGTGCCCAGGTGTGCAGTGACTCTCAAGTTGGTCCTAGGGGATTAAAAGACAAAGAAGGGAAGTGACCCCAGATGAGGATTTGGTACCAGAGCCCTGGGAGGGATATTCCCCTTCCAAAATAGGTCTTTTCCCTCTCCCTCCTCCCTCTCTTCCATCCAGCAAAAACATCAGTCTTCAATAAAGGTACAGTGGACCTGGTTAACGATGGTCCCCAAATCGCCCTTTTTTTGTTTTTTTTTTAAATGCTTTGTAAGGTGTTTTTGGGGGTCTAAAAGGACTAGTCTATTTTACATCATTCTTATGGGGATAAATTCATTTGGTAATATTTAACAGCTTCTGGAAAAAATATCATTAACCAAAACCATTAAGTCCACATAGACTTCATTCATTTGTGCATTAAATCTATCTTTAAATCCCCCTTTTTTTTTTCCAAACTTTTTTTGGAACGGATTAATTGAATTTCCATTATTTTTATGGGAAAATAGTTTTGGTTTTAGCCGTTTTTTGTTTTAGTGATCCATCTGGAACGGGTTAAAATCAAAAAGGGATGACTGTAAGACAGGGTTTGGGATGGGACCCTCCGTCGGGTTTGTTGGGCCCTTGCGATGAATCCAAATGTGACCGCTAACACCTTCTCAGGGGATCCATATATTGCCACACTCTCCACAGGGCTGTAAGATAAACATCAAGGATTATAAATTCCCCAAAGGGCGTAGTCCATATTTCATCTTAGATGGGACTGAAAGGGTTTACTCACTGTTTTGGACTAAAGTCCACCATAACCGCCGTCCCTAGGTAAAAATTTGAATGTTCTTGAATACAAGAACTGCGCATTCCCTGTTTTAACCAGAACATCAAATTCTTACCTTGCTCGTGTAACTTTGACATGGTGTTGGCTCCACCAATCGGCGGAAATGCTGTCTTGATTTGGGAACCGCTGAAGAATCACCGCTTGTTTATGGAGTTCACTTGCGATTGTCTCACGTTTCTCCTTTTTGCAGTCAAGCTGCGACATTCTGAATATCTGAATGTTGATGTTAATCATAAACGCCTGGAACAGAGTTCTTATCTTATTTCCCACGTTGTGGGATTAAATGAATAACGGGGACAGAAGCTGTGATTTACACGCCCGCGCCGCTGACCAAAAGTCAGAGGCCTCGCTGGCCAAAACTGACCGCCGTTGCTCTTTTGCAGTCTCGTGCAACCATGTGGGCCAGAGGGTTCGTGGGCGGGTAGCCAAATTCTTAACCGTTGAAGTACATCGGCTTGTTTTGTTTAGCACAAGACGCCTCCTCTGGCCCTTTCCTAAGGGTGGAAAGGGTGAGGGCCCACCAAGGGTAGGGGCGCAACCCCCTCCTTTGGAAATTTTCCCACACTGGGGGCAGCGAGAAATTCACTTAAATGAATCTCATCACTTAACAAATTTGATTTTCTCCTCCATCACTGCTGCTTGTCTTTTCGAACAGCTTCGTCGTGTGGTTTCTGGAGAATCATTTTTATTTTTGTTTTCAACACGTTAATTCTAACGGCACTAATTTATCTATTGTCCGCTTATTCACTCCTTGTCAAAACATCAACTGTCCTGATGATTCCATTTCATCAGGAATATGGTCCAATTTTCCAAGAGGCCATTGGGACCTCGGACCATCATTTTAATAATCACTAGTCACCAGGTCTTAAGGGGCTTATAATTTTTGGAACACCAGCTCCAGAAATTTCTCCGGAAAGGGAGAAGTCTTCTCCCAAATTTTCCCCAGCTTCAATCACTTTATTAACCCTATACCGCGCCGGATCACATACGGGCAAAAGCATGTTTTCATGGCGCCATGAGACAAAGCATATCCTC
>WNWK01001791.1:0-110000 GCA_009830355.1 Cherax destructor
TCCCCCACTGCACTACATTCAACACTTCTCTCATCTTTTAAATAATCTTCTGAAATATATATATTCTCCCAGTCCCATTTACTGTTCCATCTTCGTGTTTACTTCAACACTATTCTCAATTCAGCATTGTATGTCTGTTCCCCATAACAGCCTCTCATATACTACGTCATTTTTTCTCAGATGCCGATATATTAAATATTACTTCCAATCTTGCTTGCATATTACCTCTCTCTCTCTCTCTCTCTCTCTCTCTCTCTCTCTCTCTCTCTCTCTCTCTCGTGTCCTTCACGTACTGACACTTCCATCATTGTAGTCCTCGTCTCTGGTGTCCCACTTCTAGTTTGTGTCTGTGGGTTGAAATCTCCAATGATTAGTAGGTTTTTAGGTTACCTGGGCTGGTGTTCTTGCTTCCTCAGTGGTGTCAACCATGGCTTTGTTGCTGCTTCATGGTCCTGTTTGTGGGGTGTGGGTGGGTGTGTACTCACTCACTTATTTGTGGTTGCAGGGGTTAAGTCACGCTCCTGGCCCAGCTCTTCACTGATCGCTACTAGGTTCACTCTCTCAATGCTCCATGAGCTTTATCGTATCTCTCCTTAAAGCTATGTATGGATCCTGCCTCCACTAAAACACTCTCCAGATTGTTCACTTCCTGACAGCTCCATGACTGAAGAAATATTTCCCAACATCCCTGTGACTCATCCGATTTTTCAACTTCCAACTGTGACTCCTTGTTGCTGTGTCCCATCTCTGGAACATCCTGTCTCTGTCCACCTTGTCAGTTCCTCTCAGTATTACATATGTCGTTATCACGTCATCCTTATCCCCCCCTGTCCTCCAGTGTCGTCAGGTTGATTTCAATTAACCTCTCCTCGTTGCACATTCCCCTTAGCTCTAGGACTAGTCTGGTTGCAAACCTTTGAACTTTCTCTAATTTCTTGACGTGCTTGACCAGGTGTGGGTTCCAAACTGGTGCTGCATACTCAATATGGGCCTGACGTACACGGCGTTTTACAGTCTTGAACGATTTCTTACTAATATGTCGAAACGCTGTTCTTAGGTTTGCCAGGCGCCAGTATGCTGCAGCAGTTATTTGGTTGATGTGCACCTCAGGAGATGTACTCAGTATTATACTCACCAAGATCCTTTTCCTTAGTGAGGTTTGCAGCCTTTGGCTCCGTCGCCTGTACTCAGTCTGCGGTCTTCTTGACCTTCCCCAATCTTCATGACTTTGTGGGGATAAACTCCAAGAGGCATTTGTTGACCAAGCTTGCAGTTTGTCCAGATCTCTTTGTAGTCTAACATATCCTCATCCGTTTGAATTCTCTGCATTAGCGGGTGTGTGTGTGTGTGTGTGTGTGTAGTGTGTGTGTGTATGTATGTGTGTGTTGTTGTGTGTGTGTGTGTGTGTGTGTGTGTGTGTGTGTGTGTGTGTGTGTGTGTGTGTGTGTGCGGCCTGCCTCCCAGACCAGCTCCTCGGAGTCGACCGAAGCCGTGAAAATTACCACCTCCAGCACCTTTACTCCTGCTCCTCCTAATCACCGCCGCGACCACTCCTCTAAACCACCCCTCCCTCAACCACGCCAATTCAACCCATCCACGCCCACTCCTAAAGCTCACCCAACGGCGTGCGGCGGAGAGGCATAGGGCCGTTGCTGCACACAAATCACCCTCTACCTACAAAATATATTTACAGGTACCGATAGGGATCTCAAGGAAGGAATATCGTCTGAGTCGGGGAAGATGTAAGAAATATTACCTGGGATCTTAGCCCTGGAGGATACGCCTTTTAAAGCGTCTCTCAACAAGGATATAATTTCCATAAAATAACCATAGATTCTTACCAGTGATTACGACTGAACATCACTGAACAAAGCTTATTACAGTGAAAGTATTGCCTAGGATGGAGTGCTCCTTGTTTATAAGATAATATATGTGCTGAAAGCTTATATCGTGCGTCAACTGCAACAGTAGAGGCGGAATATATAGGCTATAATAAGTTTCAATCAGTGGTTTTTGAAGTTAATGCCTCTTGGTATGCTTTTATTATTTTGAGGATATACGTGGGTATGCTGATGATCCCTCACGTGTGTGTGTGTGTGTGTGTGTGTGTGTGTGTGTGTGTGTGTGTGTGTGTGTGTGCCAGGCCACTCTTCTTGCCTCACCTTCATGCTCTCCTTCATGCTCTCCCTTCATGCCTCACCTTCATGCCTCACCTTCATGCTCTCACCTTCATGCTCTCACCTTCATGCTCTCACCTTCATGCTCTCACCTTCTTTCTCTCACCTTCTTGCTCTCACCTTCATGCTCTCACCTTCTTGCTCTCACCTTCCTGCTCTCACCTTCATGCTCTCACCTTCTTTCTCTCACCTTCATGCTCTCACCTTCATGCTCTCACCTTCATGCTCTCACCTTCATGCTCTCACCTTCATGCCTCCCTCACCTTCATGCTCTCACCTTCATGCTCTCACCTTCATGCTCTCACCTTCATGCTCTCACCTTCATGCTCTCACCTTCATGCTCTCACCTTCATGCTCTCACCTTCATGCTCTCACCTTCATGCTCTCACCTTCATGCTCTCACCTTCATGCTCTCACCCTTCATGCTCTCACCTTCATGCTCTCACCTTCATGCTCTCCACCTTCATGCTCTCACCTTCATGCTCTCACCTTCATGCTCTCACCTTCATGCTCTCACCTTCATGCTCTCACCTTCATGCTCTCACCTTCATGCTCTCCCACCTTCATGCTCTCACCTTCATGCTCTCACCTTCATGCTCTCACCTTCATGCAATGTTCACCGATTGTGTTACTCACCTTCCTGCAAGGAAGGATGGGGGGTAGGGGTTGGGGATGGAGGTGGAGGAGGAGGGTTGGGGATGGAGAGGTTTTGAGAAATTGTTGGGGATGGAGGTGGAGGGAAGGAAGTGGTTGTTGAGGAGGGGTTGGTAGAGGGAGGAGTGGTGGGAGGAGTTGGTGGTGGAGGAGAGAAGGAGTGAGCAGAGGAGGAGGGGATGGGGATGGAGTGGAGAGAGGGAGTTAAAGGTGAGTGGGGGTGAGGATGTGAAAAACTCAACTAAGAATCGCAGGATAAATGGAGGAGAGCTTCTGGGTGAGTACAGGTGTGTACGTGTGGTACAGGTGTGGTACGTGTGTACAGGTGTGGTACGTGTGGTACAGGTGTGGTACGTGTGGTACAGGTGGTACGTGTGGTGTAGTTGTGGTACATTGGTGTACTGTGGTACATGTGTCTACAGCTGTGGTACAACTGTGGTACATGTGTGCTACAGCTGTGGTACATTGGTACGTTGTGAACATGTGATCAGTTGTGTACATGTGGTACAGATGGGGTATTGTTGTGGTACAGTTGCGGTACAGTTGCGGTACAGTTGCGGTACAGTTGCGGTACAGTTGCGGTACAGTTGCGGTACAGTTGCGGTACAGTTGCGGTACAGTTGAGGGGCTGGGATGATAGGATAGCTGGGATAACTTTCTCGGATAGCGTAACCTAGCCCATGGTGGTGGCTAGGACAGTGAGGAGACCTGGGAGGAGGAGAGAGTAGCGGGGAGACCTGGGAGGAGAGAACAGCGGGAAGACCTGGGAGGAGGAGAGAGTAGCGGGGAGACCTGGGAGGAGAGAACAGCGGGAAGACCTGGGAGGAGGAGAGTGCAGGGAGACCTGGGAGGAGAGAACAGCGGGAAGACCTGGGAGGAGAGAACAGCGGGAGACCTGGGAGGAGGAGAGAGTAGCGGGGAGACCTGGGAGGAGAGAACAGCGGGAAGACCTGGGAGGAGAGAACAGCGGGAAGACCTGGGAGGAGGAGAGAGTAGCGGGGAGACCTGGGAGGAGAGAACAGCGGGAAGACCTGGGAGGAGAGAACAGCGGGAAGACCTGGAGGAGGAGGAGAGTACGGGGAGACCTGGGAGGAAGAACAGCAGGGAGACCTGGGAGGAGAGAACAGCGGGAAGACCTGGGAGGAGAGAACAGCGGAAGACCTGGGAGGAGAGAACAGCGGGAAGACCTGGGAGGAGAGAACAGCGGAAAACCTGGGAGGAGGAGAGAGTAGCAGGGAGACCTGGGAGGAGAGAACAGCGGGAGACCTGGGAGGAGGAGAGAGACAGCAGGGAGACCTGGGAGGAGAGAACAGCGGGGAGACCTGGGAGGAGGAGAGAGCAGCGGGAGACCTGGGAGGAGAGAACAGCAGGGAGACCTGGGAGGAGAGAGAGCAGCGGGAGACCTGGGAGGAGAGAACAGCAGGGAGACCTGGGAGGAGGAGAGAAGCAGCAGGGGAGACCTGGAGGAGAGAGAACAGCGGGAGACCTGGGAGGAGGAGAGAACACAGGGGAGATCTGGGAGGAGAGAAGCAGGGGGAGACCTGGGAGGAGAGAGACCGAGCAGGGAGACCTGGGAGGAGAGAGAACAGCAGGGGAGACCTGGGAGGAGGAGAGGCAGCAGGAGACCTGGAGGAGAGAAACAGGGGAGACCTGGGAGAGAAGCAGCAGGGAGACCTGGGGAGGAGAACAACAGGGAGACCTGGGAGGAGAGAGAGCAGCGAGGGAGACGTGGGAGGAGAGAGAACAGCGGGGAGACCTGGGAGGAGAGAGAGCAGCAGGGAGACCTGGGAGGAGAGAGAACAGCAGGGAGACCTGGGAGGAGAGAGAGCAGCAGGGGAGACCTGGGAGGAGAGAGAACAGCGGGGAGACCTGGGAGGAGAGAGAACAGCAGGGGAGACCTGGGAGGAGAGAGAACAGCGGGAGACCTGGGAGGAGAGAGAGACAGCAGGGAGACCTGGTAGGAGGAGAGAGAACAGCGGGGAGACCTGGGAGAGAGAGAACAGCGGGGAGACCTGGGAGGAGAGAGAACAGCGGGGAGACCTGGGAGGAGAGAGAGAACAGCGGAGACCTGGGAGGAGAGAGAACAGCAGGGGAGACCTGGGGGGAAAGAGAACAGCGGGGAGACCTGGGAGGAGGAGAGAGTAGCAGGGAGACCTGGGAGGAGAGAACAGCGGGAGACCTGGGAGGGGGAGAGAGTAGCGGGAGACCTGGGAGGAGAGACAGCGGGAAGACCTGGAAGGAGAGAAACAGCGGGAGACCTGGGAGGAGGAGAGAGTAGCGGGAGACCTGGGAGGAGAGACAGCGGGAGACCTGGGAGGAGGAGAGAGCAGCGGGAGACCTGGGAGGAGAGAACAGCGGGAGACCTGGGAGGAGGAGAGAGCAGCGGGAGACCTGGGAGGAGAGAACAGCGGGAGACCTGGGAGGAGGAGAGACAGCGGGAGACCTGGGAGGAGAGAGAACAGGGGGAGACCTGGGAGGAGGAGAGAACAGCGGGGAGATCTGGGAGGAGAGAGAACAGTGGGGAGACCTGGGAGGAGGAGAGAGCAGGGAGACCTGGGAGGAGAGAGAACAGCAGGGGAGACCTGGGAGGGGGAGAAGCAGCAGGGAGACCTGGGAGGAGAGAGAACAGCGGGAGACCTGGGAGGGAGAGAGCAGGGGAGACCTGGGAGGAGAGAGACAACAGGGAGACCTGGGAGGAGAGAGAGCAGCAGGGGAGACGTGGGAGGAGAGAGAACAGCGGGGAGACCTGGGAGGAAAAGGAGCAGCAGGGAGACCTGGGAGGAGAGAGACAGCAGGGAGACCTGGGAGGAGAGAGAGCAGCGGGGAGACCTGGGAGGAGAGAGAACAGGGGAGACCTGGGAGGAGAGAGAACAGCAGGGAGACCTGGGAGGAGAGAGAACAGCGGGAGACCTGGGAGGAGAGAGACAGCGGGAGACCTGGGAGGAGAGAGAACAGCGGGAGACCTGGTAGGAGGAGAGAGAACAGCGGGAGACCTGGGAGGAGAGAGAACAGCGGGGAGACCTGGGAGGAGAGATAACAGCAGGGAGACCTGGGAGGGAGAGAGAACAGCGGGGAGACCTGGGAGGAGAGAGAACAGCAGGAGACCTGGGAGGAGAGAGACAGCGGGAGACCTGGGAGGAGAGAAACAGCGGGGAGACCTGGGAGGAGAGAACAGCGGGGAGACCTGGGAGGAGAGATACAGCGGAGACCTGGGAGGAGAGAGAACAGCAGGGAGACCTGGGAGGAGAGAGAACAGCGGGAGACCTGGGAGGAGAGAACAGCAGGGAGACCTGGGAGGAGAGAGAACAGCGGGAGACCTGGGAGGAGAGAGAACAGCGGGAGACCTGGGAGGAGAGAGAACAGCGGGAGACCTGGGAGGAGAGAGAACAGAGGTTAGACCTGGGAGGAGAGAACAGCGGGAGACCTGGGAGGAGAGAGAACAGCAGGGGAGACCTGGGAGGAGAGAGACAGCAGGGAGACCTGGGAGGAGAGAGAACAGAGGTTAGACCTGGGAGGAGGAGAGAACAGCGGGAGACCTGGGAGGAGAGAGAACAGCGGGGAGACCTGGGAGGAGAGAGAGAACAGCGGGGAGACCTGGGAGGAGAAGAACAGCGGGAGACCTGGGAGGAGAGAGAACAGCGGGAGACCTGGGAGGAGAGAGAACAGCGGGAGACCTGGGAGGAGAGAGAACAGCGGGGAGACCTGGGAGGAGAGAGGACAGCGGGGAGACCTGGGAGGAGAGAGGAGCAGCGGGGAGACCTGGGAGGAGAGAGAACAGCGGGGAGACCTGGGAGGAGAGAGAACAGCGGGGAGACCTGGGAGGAGAGAAACAGCGGGAGACCTGGGAGGAGAGAGAACAGCGGGGAGACCTGGGAGGAGAGAGAACAGCGGGGAGACCTGGGAGGAGGAGAGAACAGCGGGAGACCTGGGAGGAGAGAGAACAGCAGGGGAGACCTGGGAGGAGGAGAACAGAGGTTAGACCTGGGAGGAGGGAGAACAGCGGGGAGACCTGGGAGGAGAGAGAACAGCGGGGAGGCCTGGGAGGAGGGAGAACAGAGGTTAGACCTGGGAGGAGGAGAGAACAGCGGGGAGACCAGCATTTAGCAGACTAAAACTTATGACGACGTTTCGGTCTGACTTGGATCATTAAATAGTGTGACTGGCTAATATGATGCGACCGAAACGTCGCCATAAGTTTTAGTCTCCTAAGTGAGACTGAAACTTATGTGACGGGTATAGAGGTGTGACGGGTATGGAGGTGTGACGGGTATAGAGGTGTGACGGGTATAGAGGTGTGACGGGTATAGAGGTGTGACGGGTATAGAGGTGTGACGGGTATAGAGGTGTGACGGGTATAGAGGTGTGACGGGTATAGAGGTGTGACGGGTATAGAGGTGTGACGGGTATAGAGGTGTGACGGGTATAGAGGTGTGACGGGTATAGAGGTGTGACGGTTATAGAGGTGTGACGGGTATAGAGGTGTGACGGGTATAGAGGTGTGACGGGTATAGAGGTGTGACGGGTATAGAGGTGTGACGGGTATAAAGGTGTGACGGAATGTGACGAGGAAATATAGCTAGCTTTTGTTCCCACTGTGTAACTATCATATAGAATAGTGAAGCAGCACACTGCTGGTGTACCCAATTTTGTTAATAAAAAAAAATCCCCTATAGCACACACACACACACGCACACGCACACGCGCACACGCACACGCGCACACACACACACACACACACACACACACACACACACACACACACACACACACACACACACACACACACACACACACACACACACACGCACACACACACACGCACACACACACACACACACACACAGATGGGATGGGAGATGGGACACAGCAACAAGGGGACACAGTTGGAAGTTGAAGACTCAGATGAATCACAGAGATGTTAGGAAGTATTTCTTCAGTCACAGAGTTGTCGGGAAGTGGAATAGTTTAGGAAGTGATGTAGTGGAGGCAGGTTCCATACATAGCTTTAAGAAGAGGTATGATAAAGCTCATGGCGCAGGGAGAGTGACCCAGTAGCGGCCAGTGAAGAGGCGGGGCCAGGAGCTATGAATCGACCCCTGCAACCACAACTAGGTGAGTACACACGCACACACAGGCTCCAGGAAGTCAAAGGGGATACCCATGATACCCATGATAAAAGAAAACAGGAGGATAAAAAAACGATTGACGGTATCACGAAAGCAATAGGTGAAGGCGACATGACCCAGGTGACAAATTTTCGGAGAATTGGGTGGTATACAAGGAAAGGAGACACCACACTGGTACCAACCGGAGACACCACACCTGTACCAACCAGAGACACCACACTGGTACCAACCGGACACACCACACCAGTACCAACTGGAGACACCACACCGGTACCAACCAGAGACACCACACTGGTACCAACCAGACACACCACACCAGTACCAACTGGAGACACCACACCAGTACCAACCAGAGACACAACACTGGTACCAACTGAGACGCCACACCGGTACCAACCAGAGACACCACACCTGTACCAACCAGAGACACCACACCGGTACCAACTGAGACACCACACCGGTACCAACCAGAGACACCACACCTGTACCAACCGGACACACCACACCAGTACCAACTGGAGACACCACACCAGTACCAACCAGAGACACCACACCGGTACCAACTGAGACGCCACACCGGTGCCAACCGGAGACACCACACCTTTACCAAGTAATTTTCAAGGCAGAATCAACTCGATCCATGATCCTGCAGGAGAAAGCACGACTGAGAGACAATCGGAGTACCAGAGAGTGCACCTCGATCGAGACAGAACACAAGAGGAAAGGATGTTACTGAAAGAGAGGATACAAAGACGAAAGGGGGAACGAGAGGAGATGACAAAGAAGAGCGGAAGAACCCAGACCCAGGTAGAAGGGCAAACACACCCTCCAGAAACACCCGCAGAAGGACTCCAGTCATGACAACCCCAACGTAACTGAACAATTTAAACCGACACCCACACACCGTTCCTTCTGTCCCCACCCCCCACATCACAAACCCCACCCCTACAGCATCCCCCTATGGGCGCTCTGCCCCAACCCCCATCACAAACCCCACCCCTACCACAACCCCCCATAGGCCCCTGCCAGGGCTCCCACTCCTTCAATTCCAATATTACCCCAGGACCACAGTTTTAGAAACGAAGTTGAAGATTTGGTACACGAACACGGATGGAATAACAAATAAATATGAGGAGTGGAATGAAAGAATCAATGAGAAGTCCCCAGACATCATAGCAGTCACAGAAACGAAATTCACTGAGGCAATAACAGACGCAATCTTCCCACCGGGATATCAGATCCTGAGGAAAGATAGGAGTAGAAGGAGAGGAGAGGTTGCACTGCTCGTAAGAAACCAATGGAGATTTGAGGAAATGGAAGGCATGGACGTGATTAGTGAAAGGGACTACATAGTAGGTACAATTCAGTCTGGGGAACATAAGGTAGTCATTGCAGTGATGTATAACCCACCACAGAACTGCAGGAGGCCAAGAGAGGAATATGAAGAGAGCAACAGAGTAATGGTGGACACACTGGCTGAGGTGGCAAGAAGAGCTCACTCGAGCAGAGCAAAATTACTGGTTATGGGCGATTTCAACCACAGGGAGATCGATTGGGAAAATTTGGAGCCACATGGGAGTCCAGAAACATGGAGAGCCAAGATGATGGATGTGGTACTGGAAAACCTCATGTACCAACATGTCAGGGACACTACCCGAGAGAGAGGAGAGGACGAACCAGCAGCTCAGACATTGAGGACATCACATATGAGAGGCCCCTGGGAGCCAGTGACCACGTGGTTCTGAGCTTTGAGTACATAGTAGAGTTACAAGTGGAGAGGACAACAGGAGTTGAAAGGGAAAAGCCAAACTATAAAAGGGGGACTACACGGGTATGAGGACCTTCCTGCTGGAGGTTCAGTCGGACAGAGACATGGAAGGAAAGTCAATAAACGAAATGATGGAATACGTAACAACAAAATGCAAGGAAGCAGAGGAAAGGTTTGTTCCCAAGGGCAACAGAAATAATGGGAAGTCCAGAACGAGCCCTTGGTTTACCCAAAGGTGCAGGGAGCCAAAGACTAAGTGTGCTAGAGAATGGAAAAAGTACAGAAGGCAAAGGACCCAGGAAAATAAGGAGATTAGTCGTAGTGCCAGAAACGAGTATGCACAGATAAGGAGGGAGGCCCAGCGACAGTACGAAAATGACATACCATCGACAGTCAAGTCTGACCCGAAACTGCTATATAGTCACATTAGGAGGAAGACAACAGTCAAAGACCAGGTGATCAGGCTGAGGAAAGAAGGTGGGGAACTCACAAGAAACGATCAAGAGGTATGTGAGGAGCTCAACACGAGATTTAACGAGGTATTTACAGTGGAGGCAGAAAGGACTCTGGGAAGACAGAACAGAGTGGGACGCCAACAAGGAATATACCAAGTGTTGGATGACATACACACAACTGAGGAGGAGGTGAAGAAGTTGCTCAGTGACCTTGATTCCTCAAAGGCGATGGGACCGAACATCTCCCCGTGGGTCCTTAGAGAGGGAGCAGAGATGCTGTGTGTGCCACTAACCACAATCTTCAACACATCCCTTGAAACTGGGCAGCTACCTGAGGTATGGAAGAAGGCAAATGTAGTTCCCATTTTTAAGAAAGGAGACAGAAACTAGGCACTAAACTATAGACCAGTGTCACTTACGTGTATAGTGTGCAAAGTCATGGAGAAGATTATCAGGAGGAGAATGGTGGAGCACCTGGAACGGAACAGGATTATAAACGACAACCAGCACGTATTCATGGAAGGCAAATCCTGTGTCACAAACCTTCTGAAGTTCTATGACAAAGTAACAAAAGTAAGACATGAGAGAGAGGGGTGGGTTGATTGCATTTTCTTGGACTGCAGGAAGGCCTTCGCCACAGTTCCTCACAAGAGATTAGTGAAGAAGCTAGAGGATCAGGCATGTATAACAGGAAGGGCACTGCAATGGATCAGAGAATACTTGACAGGGAGACAACAACGGGTCATGGTACGTGACGAGGTATCACAGTGGGCGCCTGTGACGAGCGGGGTCCCACAGTGGTCAGTCCTAGGACCAGTGCTATTCTTGGTATATGTGAATGACATGACTGACGGGATAGACTCAGAAGTGTCCCTGTTCGCAGATGATGTGAAGTTAATGAGGAGAATTAAATCAGATGAGGATCAGGCAGGACTTCAAAGAGACCTGGACATGCTGGACACCTGGTCCAGCAACTCGCTTCTCGAATTTAACCCTGCCAAATGCAAAGTCATGAAGATCTGGGAAGGGCAAAGAAGACCGCAGAGAGAGTATAGGCTAGGTGGCTAAAGACTGCAAACCTCGCTCAAGGAGAAAGATCTTGGGGTGAGCATAACACCAAGCACGTCTCTGGAAGCACACATCAACCAAATAACTGCTGCAGCATACGGGCGACTGGCAAACCTGAGAATAGCGTTCCGATACCTTAGTAAGAAATCGTTCAAGACACTCTACACCGTGTACGTCAGGCCCATACTAGAGTATGCAGCACCAGTTTGGAACCCATACCTGGTCAAGCACGTCAAGAAATTAGAGAAAGTGCAAAGGTTTGCAGCAAGGTTAGTTCCAGAGCTAAGGGAAATGTCCTACGAAGAAAGGTTAAGGGAAATCGGCCTCCCAACACTGGAGGACAGGAGGGTTAGGGAAGACATGATAACGACATTCAAAATACTGCGTGGAATAGACAAGGTGGATAGAGACAGGATGTTCCAGAGAGGAGACACAGAAACAAGGGGTCACAATTGAAAGTTGAAGACTCAGATGAGTCAAAGGGATGTTAGGAAGTATTTCTTCAGCCATAGAGTAGTCAGGAAGTGGAATAGTCTAGCAAGTGATGTAGTGGAGGCAGGAACCATACATAGCTTTAAGACGATGTATGATAAAGCTCATGGAGCAGGGAGAGAGAGGACCCAGTAGCGATTAGTGAAGAGGCGGGGCCAGGAGCTGAGTCTCGACACCTGCAACCACAATTAGGTGAGTACAATTAGGTGAGTACACACACACGCACACACACACTCACCACACGCACACACGCGCACACACACACGCACACACACCTGGATTGTCCTACGAAGAAAGGTTAAGGAAATCGGACTGACGACACTAGAGGACAGGAGGGTTAGGGGAGACATGATAACGACATATAAAATACTGCGAGGAATAGATAAGGTGGACAGAGACAAGATGTTCCAGAGAGGGACACAGAAACAAGGGTCACAATTGGAAGTTGAAGACTCCTATGAGTCAAAGGGATGTTAGGAAGTATTTCTTCAGTCATAGAGTTGTCAGGAAGTGGAATAGCCTAGAAAGCGACATAGTGAAGGCAGGAACCATACATAGTTTTAAGACTAGGTTTGATAAAGCTCATGGAGCAGGGAGAGAGGACCTAGTAGCAATCAGTGAAGAGGCGGGGCTGGGAGCTATGACTCGACCCTGCAACCACAAACAGGTGAGTACAAATAGGTGAGTACACCTCCCCTACAATAACTCATCAGTACCACTAAGGTAGCGCTCAAGCGCGCACCAGTGGAGGCACTAAGTGCAACAGCCACCGGAGACTTCAGCAAGTTTTACGATAGACTAAATACTAAAAACTGCAAGACGTTAGCTGTGCTTCTGTGGCTACAAATAGGCAATCAGAAACACATGCTCACTTGCACACACACTGCTCACTTGCACACACACATGCTCACTTGCCCCACACATGCTCACTTGCACACACACATGCTCACTTGCACACACATGCTCACTTGCACACACACATGCTCACTTGCACACACACACAATGCTCACTTGCACACACACATGCTCACTTGCACACACATGCTCACTTGCACACACACATGCTCACTTGCACACACATGCTCCTTGCACACACACATGCTCACTTGCACACACACATGCTCACTTGCACACACACATGCTCACTTGCACACACACATGCTCACTTGCACACACACATGCTCACTTGCACACACCTTGCACACACACATGCTCACTTGCACACAGTGCCAGTGGTAAAGCTCTTGCTTCACGCACGGATGCCAGGTTCCACAATTCCAGTGGGGCAGAAACATTTCCCGAAGTGTCCTTCACACACATTACACACACATACACACATACATACACACAGTGCCTAGTGACAAAATGTCGAACCATGCTCTTGCACAAAAGAACTCAACACACATGCTCACTTGCACACACATGCTCATTGCACACACATGCTCACTTGCACACACACATGCTCACTTGCACACACACATGCTCACTTGCACACACACATGCTCACTACACACCATGCTCACTTGCACACAATGCTCACTTGCACACACACATGCTCACTTGCACACAAAATGCTCACTTGCACACACACATGCTCCTTGCACACACCATGCTCACTTGCACACACACATGCTCACTTGCACACACACATGCTCACTTGCACACACATGCTCCCCCCCATGCTCACTTGCACACACACATGCTCACTTGCACACACACATGCTCACTTGCACACACACATGCTCACTTGCACACACGCATGCTCACTTGCACACCCCATGCTCCACCTCCTTGACACACACATGCTCACTTGCACACACACATGCTCACTTGCACACACACATGCTCACTTGCACACACGCATGCTCACTTGCACACCATGCTCACTTGCACACACCATGCTCACTTGCACACACATGCTCACTTGCACACACACATGCTCCTTGCACACACACATGCTCACTTGCACACACACATGCTCACTTGCACACACACATGCTCACTTGCACACACACATGCTCACTTGCACACACACATGCTCCTTGCACACACACACACACACACACACACACACACACACACACACACACACCACACACACACACACACACACACACACCCCACCCCACACACACACACACACACACACACACACACACACGCACACACACACACACACACACAAACACACACACACACAAAACACAAGGAATCGTTCAGGACCCTGTACACTGTGTGCGTTAGGCATATTGAGTATGCAGCACCTGTTTGGAACCCACAAATAGCCAAGCACGTAAATAAACTAGAGAAAATGCAAAGGTTTGCAACAAGACTAGTCCGGAGCTAAGGGGTATGTCCTACGAGGAGAGGTTAAGAGAAATCGACCTGACGACACTGGAAGACAGGAGAGATAGGGGGACATGATAACGACATATAAAATACTGAGAGGAATTGACAAGGTGGACAGAGACAGAATGTTCCAGAGATGGGACACAGCAACAAGGGGACACAGCTGGAAGATGAAGACTCAGATGAATCACAAGGATGTTGGGAAGTATTTCTTCAGTCACAGAGTGGTCAGGAAGTGGAATAGTTTGGGAAGCGATGTAGTGGAGCAGGTTCCATACATAGCTTTAAGAAGTATGATAAAGCTCATGGTGCAGGAGAGTGACCCAGTAGCGGCCAGTGAAGAGGCGGGCCCAGGAGCTATGAATCGACCCTTGCAACCATAATTAGGTGAGTACAATTAGGTGATTATACACACATCTGTGACACGACCCCTGCAACCACAAAAAGCTCAGTACGCACACAGGTAAGGGCCAGGAGCTGAGTCTCAACCCTCACAAACACAATTCAGTGAGTACCCACACAAGAGCAACGAGCGTGAATGGGAACACCATATAAAACACTTTACCCTTTACACTTACACATTACCCTTTACACTTACACTTTACCCTTTAAATCTGTGTCCACCAACAGAGGTTCACAACAAATTATGTAATATAAACAGAATGAAGCAGCAGCAGGTCCATAGCACCAGTCTTGTTTATGTTAGATCAGGTAGACAAGCCACAAGATAATTGTTTCCAAACTACTAAACGTAAATAAAACGACTGGCTGAAGGGAGAGTGCAGGGAGAGTGCAGGGAGAGTGCGTCCAGCCTCACAGGTGAGTGTAAGTCACTCACCGAGGATATTTAAGGGAAGAATGTCCTACCGACCTCAGGAATAACAATGACGCCAGAGGACAGGGATGCCGAGGACGCAAAGGGACTTTGATGGACGCCGAGGGAACTCCGAGGGCCCCAAAGGGACGTCTAGGGACCATAGGGACACCAGAGATGAAATATTATTCATTTTTGCTAGACGAAGGGAAGTGTGTTTCTTGTGTGGTCTAACTTGATCCAAACAGTATGTGGCCTCCTTCCATTTCCTTATATTTTTCTCAGTTTTGACTTGACGATGGTTCGGAGAGACCGAAACGTCGTCATAAAAGTTCCTCTCCTAAGTGCAGGTTTGTGGTGAATTGTTTCAGTCAAGGTAATGTGATTTTTATTCTCAATAACATTCTCTCCGGCGTGAAGACTCTGGTGGTGTTACTAACACTGACGACCCACCATAGTTCAGCCTGAGCTGGGAGACTTCAGTAGTGTCAGCCTGAGCTGGGAGACTTCAGTAGTGTCAGCCTGAGCTGGGAGACTTCAGTAGTGTCAACCTGAGCTGGGAGACTTCAGTAGTGTCAGCCTGAGCTGGGAGACTTCAGTAGTGTCAGCCTGAGCTGGGAGACTTCAGTAGTGTCAGCCTGAGCTGGGAGACTTCAGTAGTGTCAGCCTAAGCTGGGAGACTTCAGTAGTGTCAGCCTGAGCTGGGAGACTTCAGTAGTGTCAGCCTGAGCTGGGAGACTGTCAGCCTAGTGTCAGCCCTGAGCTGGGAGACTTCAGTAGTGTCAGCCTGAGCTGGGAGACATTGAGAGGAGACTGAGTAGGCTAGTGAGGATATTATTAAACCATGTCATCAAGTGGTTCATCAACTACTACAGTTTGAGAAGTATTATAGGGGTGAGGTTAATTAGGTTAAAGAGTGGATGGTAGTATAATGGGTGGCGTCTAAGGACGTCAGTATACTGGGTAGCGTCCTGGACAGGGCGGTATACTGGGTAGCGTCCTGGACAGGGCGGTATACTGGGTAGCGTCCTGGACAGGGCGGTATACTGAGTAGCGTCCTGGACAGGGCGGTATACTGGGTAGCGTCCTGGACAGGGCGGTATACTGGGTAGCGTCCTGGACAGGGCGGTATACTGGGTAGCGTTCTGGACAGGGCGGTATACTGGGTAGCGTCCTGGACAGGGCGGTATACTGGGTAGCGTCCTGGACAGGGCGGTATACTGGGTAGCGTCCTGGACAGGGCGGTATACTGGGTAGCGTCCTGGACAGGGCGGTATACTGGGTAGCGTCCTGGACAGGGCAGTATACTGGGTAGCGTTCTGGACAGGGCGGTATACTGGGTGGCGGCCTGGACAGGGCGGTATACTGGGTGGCGTCCTGGACAGGGCGGTATACTGGGTGGCGTCCTGGACAGGGCGGTATACTGGGTGGCGTCCTGGACAGGGTAGTATACCTCAGATAAGACTGTTTTGAGCTGAGGTGAACTGGGATAACAGATCTTAGCTTGCAATTTCAACCTTGTAAAAAGCAAAAATATATCACAATGTTGGAGCAGCGGAGCGTAGCATCATCCCCGCCTCTCATTGCAGCCTCATCCCCGTCTCATCCCCGTCTCATCCCCGCCTCCCATCACCGCCTCATCCCCGTTCACTCATCATCCTCCCTTCAAAACTCAACTTCAGCCATCTGGTATCCCTGAATACTTTCATGAATACCAAATGAACGTCCTTATGCTCTAAAACCAAGACAAATTCATGCTTAGCCCTCCACACAGCAGTGGTGATGCTATACACTGCCTTTCACACAGCAGTGGTGATGCTATACACTGCCCTCCACACAGCAGTGGTGATGCTATACACTGCCCTCCACACAGCAGTGGTGATGCTATACACTGCCCTTCACACAGCAGTGGTGATGCTATACACTGCCCTTCACACAGTAGTGATGATGCTATACACTGCCCTCCACACAGCAGTGGTGATGCTATACACTGACCTCCACAGAGCAGTGATGATGCTATACACTGCCCTCCACACAGCAGTGGTGATGCTATGCACTGTCATCCACACAGCAGTGATGCTATGCACTGCCATCCACACAGCAGTGGTGATGCTATACACTGCCCTCCACACAGCAGTGGTGATGCTATGCACTGCCCTCCACACATCAGTGGTGATGCTATACATTGACCTCCACAGAGCAGTGATGATGATATACACTGCCCTCCACACAGTATTGATGGAACCATACACTGCCCTCCACACTGATTGGTGGAGCATACACTGCCCTCCACACAGCAGTGATGATGCTATACACTGCCCTCCACACAGCAGTGGTGATGCTATACACTGCCCTCCACACAGCAGTGGTGATGCTATATACTGCCCTCCACACAGCAGTGATGATGATATACACTGCCCTCCACACAGTATTGATGGAACCATACACTGCCCTCCACACTGTATTGATGGAGCCATACACTGCCCTCCACACAGCAGTGGTGATGCTATCACTGCCCTCCACACAGCAGTGGTGATGCTATACACTGCCTCCACACAGCAGTGGTGATGCTATACACTCCCTCCACACAGCAGTGGTGATGCTATACACTGCCCTCACACAGCAGGGGTATGCATACACTGCCCTCACACAGCAGTGGTGATGCTTTACACTGCCCTCCACACAGCAGTGGTGATGCTATACACTGCCCTCCACACAGCAGTGATGATGCTATACACTGCCCTCCACACAGCAGTGATGATGCTATACACTGCCCTCCACACAGCAGTGGTGATGCTATGCACTGCCATTCACACAGCAGTGGTGATGCTATACACTGCCCTCCACACAGCAGTGGTGATGCTATCACTGCCTCACACAGCAGTGGTGATGCTATACACTGCCCTCCACACAGCAGTGATGATGCTATACACTGCCCTCCACACAGCAGTGATGATGATATACACTGCCCTCCACACAGTATTGATGGAACCATACACTGCCCTCCACACTGTATTGATGGAGCCATACACTGCCCTCCACACAGCAGTGGTGATGCTATACACTGCCCTCCACACAGCAGTGGTGATGCTATACACTGCCCTCCACACAGCAGTGGTGATGCTATACACTGCCCTCCACACAGCAGTGATGATGATATACACTGCCCTCCACACAGTATTGATGGACCATACACTGCCCTCCACACTGTATTGTGGAGCATACACTGCCCTCCACACAGCAGTGGGATGCATACACTGCCCTCCACACAGCAGTGGTGATGCTATACACTGCCCTCCACACAGCAGTGATGATGCTATACACTGCCCTTCACACAGCAGTGATGATGCTATACACTGCCCTTCACACAGCAGTGTATAGCATCATCACTGCTGTGTGGAGGGCAATGTATGATGATGCTATACACTGCCCTTCACACAGCAGTGGTGATGATATACACCGCCCTCCACACAGCAGTGAGGGGATAGAGCCATATGCTGGATTCCACACAGCAGTGAAGGATGGAGCCATACACTGCCCTCCACACAACAGTGGTGATGTCATACACTGCCTCTCCATAAGAGTATGATGCTGATACACTGCTTACACATGAGCCTGTTTGTCATCATCATGTTCATGTGGAGGCATCTACATGTCATTACAGCTGCCTTCACACAGCAGTGGTGATGTCAACACTGCCCTCCCACAGCAGTGATGATGCTATACACTGCCTCCACACACAGTGATGATGCTATACACTGCCCTTCACACAACAGTGGTGATGTCATACACTGCCCTCCACACAGCAGTGATGATGCTATACACTGCCCTTCACACAGCAGTGGTGATGTCATACACTGCCCTCCACACAGCAGTGATGATGCTATACACTGCCCTCCACACAGCAGTGATGATGCTATACACTGCCCTCCACACAGCAGTGATGATGCTATACACTGCCCTCCACACAGCAGTGGTGATGTCATACACTGCCCTCAACACAGCAGTGAGGATGCTATACACTGCCCTCCACACAGCAGTGAGGATGCTGTGTTCATCTGGCTCCCAGATCACCTTCCTCTGTCATTAATTGTGCTCATGTAAAGCAAATGAAGCAGTGAGCAGCCAGGGTTGAAACCTTCCTCCTCTTGTTCCTCTCCTTGTTCCTGCCTCACCCCCCCCCCATCCCCGTCAAGTTCCTCTCTTTATTTCTGCCTCATCTCTCTTTCCCCTCACATTAAACACTAAGCTCACTAAACATTAAACACTAAACTCACTAAACATTAAACACTAAACTCCTTAAACAATAAACACTAAACACGCTAAACATTAAACACTCAAAGCACTAAACACATTAACCACTAAACACTCATGTTCACTGTGTCAGTCTGTCTCTTCATACATACCCCGCGTGTTCCACCCTCTTGTTACACACTGTTCCACTTATTCCCCCCTCCTCTCTCTCAGCACATTTATCATGTTCCTTGAATGTGGTTCTCATTTAGTCACATTTTCCTCTTGTTATTGAAGACCATTAAGAGTTTTATATATAGTTTGTTATACCAAGTTCTTACACCATGTATTGCCCTGTTTGTTCCCCTCGTATTATTGTTCCCCATGATGGAACACATTCCACTTACACAGTCATTACAGCTGTACTCTGTATTCATTTTTATACATTATTTTTTTTCAACGCAGCGGCCGTCTCCCACCCAGGCGGGTGACCTAAAAAGAAAAGAGTTTTTCTTTTTACATTTAGTAATATATACAGGAGAGGGAGTTACTAGCCTCTTGCTCCCGGCATTTTAGTAGCCTCTTACGACATGGCTTACGGAGGAAGAATTCTGCTCCACTTCCCCCATGGAAATTATTTTGAAGTATATAATAAGTTATGTATATTTCCTCGCCTTGTTTATAATCCTTTGATGTAGATTATTTGTCTTATTTTTTTTCTCCCTGTATCTGGTTCATTATAATCTTGTTCCTTATTTATCTTGTTATTCGTACTTTTTTTTTTTTTCCATGGAGGTTTTACCCAGTTATTCATATTTTTTGTTTGCATTATACTGCGTTTTGTAATTTCTTTATATACTGTTTCTTGAGTATTTTGTAAAGCATTACTTTTGTTGTTGTTTTTAGTTTATGTTCTGCTCCTTCATAATGGACCCAGACGGCCACAAATTTTATATGAATAACAATGAATTTTCAAAATCTACTTCGTACATTGATACTTGTATTTTTTATCTCACATTTTAATAATGTTAGTAGATTCTTCCATCTTTTTATATTTACGCATTTTTAGTTATATCTTCATTTTATTTTTATGTTCACTTTTACTAATTATTACATAATTGCTGTTTACTGTGGATTTTTTTATCATATATCTTTTTTTTTTAGATTTTTATCAAAGCTATTATCATTGTTTTAGTAAGTACTGCCCATGAGTGCTAAGATGGACCCTGAACTTAATATTTCCTCAAGCCTTCATGACAACCAGTTTACAGCAGACCACGACTAGAAATATTACAGTCTTCAGCATCAACAATAACATGTCAGGTTTCAACTACAATGTCAGAGCCTTAAGTAAACACTATGATCACATTACAGCGCTCCTTGAATCACTAAATGTTAACCTAACTTTCATTGTTCTAACAGAAACCGGGCTAAAACATGGCTCAATATACATCTACAGTTACCCTGGGCACATAGTCATTCTCAAGTGCAAACATTATCAAAAGGAATGAGGCACTACAATATACTATACCAATGTACCAGAGATGAACATGGAGAATACATAATTGTTCAATTTACAGCAAAAAACATGAGTTCCACAATATAGGAACTGTCTACACATGACCACATACCAACATAGACACCTTTAAGAGGCACGTAAGTTCACCCTTCTTCAAATAACATGTTCATTTTTCCACTATAATCTACCTTGTCCATAATTACTATCGCATTTACTTTGTTTCGTAAGGTGAAGTCCAGGGTCTTTCCTTAATTCATGGTATAACTTAACAAATCTTTGATGACAAGTGTTGCAGAGGTGTGAGTCAGACCTCTGCAACACTATTGTCCTCATAGTGGAAAAATGAACATGTTATTAGAAGACCGAGGAACTTACGTGCCCCTTAAGAATACTCTTAAGGAGCAAATCATAAACAGTAAACTCACAAGTATAATTTAATATTTGCTGCTGACACATCAATCTCATTCGATCAGAAGACCCACAAATAGCTGACTTCCTGAACAAATATAATTGCCTATTATTGTCTTCAGTAACCAAACTCATGCTAATTAATGAGACATCTGTATCCTCTCCTGACCGTATCTGGACACACATAACAGCTCCTCTATAACCTAGTATAATCACTGGCAATACGACTGATTATTACCCAGCCTTCTTTGTTACCAACATAATCAAATCATCAACTGACACCTATAATATTTTATTTAGGCTTCACGACGAGGCTTCAGTGAATGTTATCATGCTATTAAATGACATTGATTGGAAGAGAAAATTAAGCAATGATCAAGATATTTAATCGTGTCTGAATTTCCCTTCCAAGAGTTCATTGCCTCTGTAGCAAACATTGTCCCTTAAAAAGCAAACAGGTCTCAACAGTAAGACTAAATGGCCCTTGGCTAGCCCACAACATCTTCAGATCCATTGACGAGAAGCATACCTAGGAAACACAAATATAGAATGAGCTTAATTCTCTCTCCCCCAGCAATAAAAAATAGCAAAAGTATATATTTCAACACTTACCATGCTGATAAAGAGATGTAAACAAGTTCTCAGAAATAAAGAGTAATATCAAAAATACCTGGAAAACTCTCTAAAATACTAGGCTCACGGAAAGTTGCTAAGACCAAAGAAACTGTACTGACCAGACCTAATGAAGACCTCAATCAGAATTTTTGTTTCGGTAAATAAACTTAATGACTTCTCAACCAACAACTTCCTAAACTCTGTTGCTGAGGTTAGTACTTAACTCAGTGCCAGTTATCAAGTCTCTATCTCTCCCCAACAAATTCTACAGAGGAAACTTCAATAATAAATACACTAAAACAAAACTAGTAATAAGGTGAGTATATCACCATCCATATTTAAGAAAGCAGGTAATAAAGCAAGTATACCACCTGTAGCTGGCTAGGGTAGCCTAGACACACTGCCTCTACACGTCCCAAATAAATCTTAAGTACGCCTCCAGTGAGTATCATTCACCGCACCAGACTTAAAATATATATTGATACACACCATCCATATATAAGAAAGCTGCCGATGTACTATCTCCAGTCACCGAAACTTTAATTCATCACTTAAAACCAAAATTTTCCCAAATACATATACGTACTTAGTTAAGTTTGTTCGTGTTACCCCAGTCCACAAAGGAAGACACAAACAACTGAAATCACCAGAGGAGATTATGAATCTCCTCAGAGCCTGCTAGGACCACGGTTCGAGTCCCCTTCCATTCTTCTGTTTATTTATTGACAGTCGTTCATTACGACTTCCCTTGAATGCACACACACATTATATATATATATATATATATATATATATATATATATATATATATATATATATATATATATATATATATATATATATATATATATGCACTGATGAAAACATAAAGAAACAAAAACACCTTTGCTCTTCATTACTGGAGTGGTTCTTGCAAGAACAGCTAAAACAGACAAGACATTTGAATATTTCCATCATTAGTCCTGGAACTGGCTCTGATAAGACATAAATATTCAGTTACTGGTACAAACCATTTACTCTGTGGCACCGAATATGCTTTAGGACGCTCGCTAATTGATGTCTTCTAGATTTGGTAATTTGTGTGTGTACTCACCTATTTGTGTTGCAGGCGTCGATTCACAGCTCCTGTGTGTGTGTGTTTCAGTCACAGTTAACCCAGTAACTTTAAGTCATCAATGTTGGTATCCAGTAACTTAAGTCATCAATGCTGACAAGGTTGTTAGTTACATTTTAGTTTCTACGCAATTTGAATCCAATCAGAAGAGTTATTCGCGAGTTACTGAGTGGAAACCATCCTAATTTCTTCAGTAAAAACGAAAAGTTGTCTCTTACGCAGTCCATAAAAAATTCGGACCTTCCTCTAAGATACACCGGCTTCGAAAGTTTAAAGCCAATCTGAAGAGGCATTCGCTAGACATCACATAGAAACCAATATCTCAAAACACACCAGAGCTTTGTTGCATAAATACGAGTATTTCAGTTTTCCTCGATAAAAATGGCAAATTAGCACTAACTCAACCCGAAATCAATCCAAACTTTTATGTTAGTAAGATTCACCAGTGTTTAAGGTTTGAAGCTGATCAGATGAAGCATTCTCCAGTTACACCACGGAGACTAATTTCTTTGAAGAAACTGGCAAGTTAAAACTTATACAACCCAAGATCAATGTAAAGCTTTCCTTTGAGGAAAACATTCCGGAGCTAAACGTTTGAAGCCATCCAGAAGAGGCATTCTCCAGATAACTAACAGGATCCAGCAATTTCAAGTGTATTAACATTATTAGCAGATTAGAAAATGTCAACGTTCACGACCTCTGCTAGAAAGTGTCATCTTCATGAAGTGACTTAGACATTTAAATATTGAAATCATTAAAAATGGGCAAACTCACGTGGTTGGTGCGTTGGACTACGTGCGGCCAGCAATAACAGCCTAGTTGATCAGGTCCTGATCCACAGGGAGGCCTGGTCAAGGATTGGGCCGCTAGGGCGGTTGACCCCAGGAACACCCTCGAGGTAGACTCCAGGTACGTAGGTACTCCGTTAACACTCAGTCTTCTAAGATGCTCTGGTAGTGAAAGTTTGAAGTCGATCAAAAGAGGCATTCTCAAGTGATGCACGGTTACCAAAATCGCCAGTGTTGCCATGAACCTCTCACTAGTTACAGCACACCAGTGTTGAAAATTTGAAGCCGATCGGATGAAGCATTTTCAAGTTATAAATAAGAACCCTGGTGAGAAGAGAAAGCTCCGGCAGCCACTTGGTGTCCCTCTGGGGATACTAAATAATTCCTCCGAGGTTAACAATCTCAAGCAGAATTGTGTTGTCTTTGGCTGAATTTCTAAACCCGCAGCACATGTATGTAGTTTATGTTTTAAAACCCACTATTGTAACAGTACACTTGTTATCTCTTCCCTTCCATCCGGCCCGTACGAGTCAGGTCTCCACCACGTACACACTGCTGGAGAACAGGTAGCAGGTTAATAATCTAAAAGATGCTGGTTCGACTACCGGTTACTCCCATATTTAATAACTAAGATCATGGCTCAGACCAATCATTACACTTAACAGGCGGCTAAGTGATTAAACCTTGGAAAAATAACTATATATAATTATACTGCCTCGTACTTTTTGAAAAGTAAAAAATTATGCGCTATTTTATATATCACTGTAATTGTTGTTTTTCTTGCATCAAAATGTTTGAACAGAAAAAAAAACCAGGATTATTATAACACCGAGTGACAGACGAGCTAATGTAACGTAACTAGACACCTGTTTTATCACACCTGTGTTTACACGGATATGTATGCGTAATTTCAGACAATCACCAGTGAATTATAATCCACAAATAATATTATCTGGTAGCAAAGACTTAGCACCCTGCCTGCCCGCCCCTCCATCACAGCCTCACCACAAACACTGGGAAGTATAAATAACGAATTATTTATGTTAATATATTTTTTTCTGCTTGCCAATTATACATTTTCAAACAGGTTTATGTAATATTTTATTTTATAAGATAATGCGTACGGCAGAGCTTGTTACAGGAGCTCTGTGTACGAGTGTTAGTCATGACACTATTGTATTGTGTAATGTTCCTGGGATAACCATTTTAAATATATACTGTTTTTTGTCGCGTCACAAGAAGTATGTATATAATAATTGAAGACTTCACAACATTTTACTTTTCTATCCTCTAAAGCTGATTTCTTCTTATCCAAATCTCAGGTAATCTTTTTTTTTTTTTTTTTTCTGATACGTATATGATATTATTGCGTTTCTGCTCCCTCCCTGGGATGACGTCACACCGCTGGTGGGAGGAAGTGAGGGAATCCACCAGGACCACCTACCACCATCACCACCTACCATCACCACCACCTACCACCATCACCACCTACCATCACCACCACCCACCACCATCACCACTACCTACCAACCACACCAATGGTGGTACCAGCATTGTTCACAACCATTACCGCCCACTACCACCACTGGTCACCACCACAATCATAACTGCCATAACCACCACCACAACTGCCACCATCACCACCAGTCTCTAATCCTACCAGGATTTAGTCTCAGTTTTCGACTTTGCAATAGCCAGTACTATGCAATTGCCGTCAGCTTGAAGGCTGGAACTGACAAGATATTGAGCTGACACCTGCAGGCTGACACTACCCAACACGACTACTGACCAGCCAGGTCAGTAGTAATGTTACTACCGGGGATTTACGTCCAAGTTCATGATGCTATTACGGGCTATATATACGGGCGAGGTTGCATGCATATATATATATTCTGAGTCAAGTGCCATGACAAATATTACCATCACTCGTGACTTAACAAATATGAGGAACTAATGGACGCGAGTGAGCATCGATGTCAACAAAAACTGTCAGATTCGGTATTTGATTTCGACCTAATCTGGCGGAAGTGATCCCCCAATCAACGGCATTTTTAATTAGCGTTGATGACACCAGGGCTGGATGATGAGTGTGGATATCATTATCATTGTGTTAATTAGTATTATTCAAAGCTGGGATTACCAGCCGGATATTTTATCGGGAGGAATTTTTTGGCCCCGAGATTGATCTGCTTGTGGTGATGTTGGTCTGTTGTTATTATTATTATTATTATTATTATAATTATTATAATTATTATTATTATTATTATTATTATTATTATTATTATTATTATTATTATTATTATTATTATTATTATTATTATTATTATAGTGTACAAGGGAAAGCGTTAAGCCAGACGCGTTAAGTCATCCATCAATTGTCACTCCTGACAGTTGATGGACGACTGTCACTCCTGACAGTTGATGGATGATTGTCATTCCAGACAGTTGATGGATGATTGTCATTCCTGACAGTTGATGGATGACTGTCACTCTTGACAGTTGATGGATGACTGTCACATCCTGACAGCTGATGGATGATTGTCATTCCTGACAGTTGATGGATGATTGTCATTCCTGACAGTTGATGGATGACTTACACTCCTGATGGATGTTCATTTTATGGTCCACCAAAGCTGGGCATTTGGTAGAGGCGGATGACTGTTACAGCCAGCTTGTGGTTTGGCATTCCCAGAGTGCTCACTGGGTGCACTTGATAGTACTGGTAGTGATGGCCTGGTATTGTAGTGGCGGTGGTGGTAGCCTGTTGTAGTGGCGGTGGTGGTAGTGTTGGTAGTGGTGGTGGTAGTGGTAGTGGCGGTGGTGGTGGTAGTAGAGCCCACACCTGATAAAGCAAGTGTAGAGAGAAAGAGATAGTGATAGTGTGCTAAAAGAGAGAGAGAGAGAGAGAGAGAGAGAGAGAGAGAGAGAAAGAGATCCTATCAGGAGATACAAGACAAAGGAATGATAAGCCATCAGGTTTGATCCGAGGTAGCGGGGGAAGTTTACTGTAATATCTTGTATGAAGACCCTGTCTAGTATCCCTGTGAAGGGATACTAGACAGAAGGGATACTAATTAGAAGGTATACTAGTCAGAAGGTATATTAGACAGAAGGGATACTAGTCAGAAGACAGGGTAAATTTTGCCGTAGGTCTGATTGTCAATAATATTCTTCTCGTAGGTCTGATTGTCAATGCTATTTTTTCCGTAGGTCTGATTGTCAATAATATTCTTCCCGTAGGTCTGATTGTCAATAATATTCTTCCTGTAGGTCTCATTGTCAATAATATTCTTCCCGTAGGTCTGATTGTCAATAATATTCTTCCCGTAGGTCTGATTGTCAATAATATTCTTCCCGTAGGTCTGATTGTCAATAATATTCTTCCCGTCGTCTGATTGTCAATAATATTCTTCCCGTAGGTCTGATTGTCAATAATATTCTTCCCGTAGGTCTGATTGTCAATAATATTCTTCCCGTAGGTCTGATTGTCATTGTTATTCATCAAGGTCTGGATGGCGGAGTCAGCCCGACTTGCTCAGTGTGCAGACTAAACTACCTCATTAATCAACCTCCAGTCATCTCCCATTGAGATGATGCCCTCCTCAGCATGCATTACTTTATGGCCCTTACGACTCTGGTCCATGAGGACGATAGATGGGTGGACGGAGGTAGCGGCGTGTAGAGCCGTGTTGTCCTCAGTGTCCACTGGTTACGTCCCCTGGTAGCGGCTTACACACAATGTTTACAAGGTGGAGCCGTCCACGACACGGCTTTTATATGATCGTATTTTATCTGTTCTCCGCTGACGGCCGTGACTGACATGGTTGGCATTGTTTCTGGTGGTCGTGTGTGTGTGTATGTGTGTGTGTGTGCGTGAGAGAGAGACAGAGACAGATAGACAGAGAGTTATTATTATATAATCAAATAAAGCGCTAAACCGACAAGGGTCATGCAGCGAGAGAGTTAGATGCACCTCCAGCTGCCTACCACTGCTACATTATACAGACACTGTACTCTACAAGGGTTGCTCCTTCCCTTGTCTGTTATACTTAACTTTCCCCACCTGCCGTCCAGCCCATCCAAGAACATTCATGACAACAATACCATCATTACCCTGAGGCCACAATGTATTACTCCTGGGATCCTTTAATATTTATGGTACAAACAACACAGTAACGTCAAAACTCCTCCAAGCACCTGCCTGTGAGTGGCCACTGACGTGGGTGGCCACTGACGTGGGTGGGGGCCACTGACGTGGGTGGGGCCACTGACGTGGGTGGCCACTGACGTGGGTGGCCACTGACGTGGGTGGGGCCACTGACGTGGGTGGGGCCACTGACGTGGGTGGGGCCACTGACGTGGGTGGCCACTGACGTGGGTGGGGCCACTGAACTTCCCGAGTACATAGTGCGATTGTAACCTAAATGTACTCGGGGGAAGGGAAGTACCTTGTACTCAGCCATCTATCTCCTTTCTGCCACGTGGGAGTGACAAAATATACAACTTCCCACTTGTGTTGTGCAAATGATGATTAATTACAGGACAGTATGAGAGATTAAAGTTAATTATGTGTACAAGTGTTTATATTCGTCATAACATTACGACTTAGTGCAGTCCCCGTTGTTGTTGTTGTTGCTGCTGCTGCTGCTGCTCAGCAGGTGTAGTGCTGTCTGTTGTCTACTGTTGTAGCGCTGTCTGTTGTCTACTGTTGTAGTGCTATCTGTTGTCTACTGTTGTAGCGCTATCTGTTGTCTACTGTTGTAGCGCTGTCCGTTGTCTACTGTTGTAGCGCTGTCTGGTGTCTACTGTTGTAGCGCTATCTGTTGTCTACTGTTGTAGCGCTGTCCGTTGTCTACTGTTGTAGCGCTGTCTGGTGTCTACTGTTGTAGCGGTGTCTGTTGTCTACTGTTGTAGCGCTGTCCGTTGTCTACTGTTGTAGCGGTGTCTGTCTACTGTTGTAGCGGTGTCTGTTGTCTACTGTTGTAGCGCTGTCTGTTGTCTACTGTTGTAGCGTTGTCTGTTGTCTACTGTTGTAGCGTTGTCTGTTGTCTACTGTTGTAGCGCTGTCTGTTGTCTACTGTTGTAGCGGTGTCTGTTGTCTACTGCTGTAGCGGTGTCTGTTGTCTACTGTTGTAGCGTTGTCTGTTGTCTACTGTTGTAGCGTTGTCTGTTGTCTACTGTTGTAGCGTTGTCTACTGTTGTAGCGCTGTCTGTTGTCTACTGTTGTAGCGTTGTCTGTTGTCTACTGTTGTAGCGCTGTCTGTTGTCTACTGTTGTAGCGTTGTCTGTTGTCTACTGTTGTAGCGTTGTCTGTTGTCTACTGTTGTAGCGGTGTCTGTTGTCTACTGTTGTAGCGGTGTCTTCAACAGACCCATAGATCAAGCCTGAGTCCCTCATGTTCCTCAAGCTCTGTATCACCCGTAAATTATATAATAATATTATACAGCTTATTAGCGAGTCCGGATGTTTTCTGCGTCCGGCTATTTTACCAGACTGATCTTCAACACTTGTCACACAACGCCATATATTATACTATATATATATATATATATATATATATATATATATATATATATATATATATATATATATATATATATATATATATGTCGTGCCGATTAGGTAAAACTTGCGATTTTGGCTTAAATAGCAACGCTCACCTTGCCTTATAAGACAAGCGAAAATTTGTGTATGCAATAATTTCGTAAAAATCATTCAGAACCTAACGAAAAAAATATATTTCATTGTGTTTGTTTATTATTAAATTAATGTTAAAGTATCTAAAATATATTTAGCTGGGTTAGGCTAAATTAAATTGCGCTTGTTGTAATAAGGTTAGGTAGGTTTTCAAAGTTTATCTTGGTACAAAATTATAAATTTTTACATTAACATAAATGAAAAAAATATATCTTTAAACGTATAAGAGAAATTTTTAGAAAGGACTTAATTTTAGATGAGTTCTTGCTAATTGACCAGTTTTACCTAATCGGCACGACATATATATATATATATATACGTATATATATATGCCGTCCCTAATAGGTAAAACTGTATACCAATGTGGCTGATATACCAGTGTGGTTGGTATACCAGTGTGGCTGGTATACCAGTGTGGCTGGTATACCAGTGTGGTTGGTATACCAATGTGGCTGGTATACCAGTGTGGCTGGTATACCAACGTGCCTGGTATAGCAATGTGGAAAGTACAGCAATGCAATTAGTACATATACCAAATAATGTCTTAACTGATGACTGTACGATAAAGTCGAATCCGAATCATATGCGTGTGTTCCTCCAATCCGGATCCTTTTTGTGTTCCTCCAATCCGGATCCTTTTTGTGTTCCTCCAATCCGGATCCTTTTTGTGTTCCTCCAATCCGGATCCTTTGTGTGCTCCTAAAATCCGGATCCTTTGCGTGTGTTCCTGCAGTCCGGATCCTTCGCGGTGTCAGACCGCAAGTTGAGCGACCCCAAGACTTCCGTTCTTGATAAGTTAATATTAATTAACGACAGTAATTAAAGTCACATTCAACAGGGGTCGTCACAACATTCCCTCAACGACCCACTTCCATATAGCAGTCAACAGCTCTTCCATAATAAGACAGTTCCAGTAAAAACAGCATTTAGGAAAAAATCTATCTGTATAAATATGTAAGGGTCAGTAATGTGTAGTGTGGAGGGTCAGTAATGTGTAGTGTGGAGGGTCAGTAATGGGTAGTGTGGAGGGTCAGTAATGTGTAGTGTGAAGGGTCAGTAATGTGTAGTGTGGATGGTCAGTAATGTGTAGTGTGGATGGTCAGTAATGTGTAGTGTGGAGGGTCAGTAATGTGTAGTGTGGAGGGTCAGTAATGTGTAGTGTGGAGGGTCAGTAATGTGTAGTGTGGATGGTCAGTAATGTGTAGTGTGGAGGGTCAGTAATGTGTAGTGTGGAGGGTCAGTAATGTGTAGTGTGGAGGGTCAGTAATGTGTAGTGTGGATGGTCAGTAATGTGTAGTGTGGATGGTCAGTAATGTGTAGTGTGGATGGTCAGTAATGTGTAGTGTGGAGGGTCAGTAATGTGTAGTGTGGAGGGTCAGTAATGTGTAGTGTGGATGGTCAGTAATGTGTAGTGTGGAGGGTCAGTAATGTGTAGTGTGGAGGGTCAGTAATGTGTAGTGTGGAGGTCAGTATGTGTAGTGTGGAGGGTCAGTATGTATGTGGAGGGTCAGTAATGTGTAGTGTGGAGGGTCAGTAATGTGTAGTGTAGTGATGGTCAGGTCAGTAGTGTGGAGGGTCAGTAATGTGTAGTGTGGATGGTCAGTAATGTGTAGTGTGGATGGTCAGTAATGTGTAGTGTGGAGGGTCAGTAATGTGTAGTGTGGATGGTCAGTAATGTGTAGTGTGGAGGGTCAGTAATGTGTAGTGTGGAGGTAGTAATGTGTAGTGTGGATGGTCAGTAATGTGTAGTGTGGAGGGTCAGTAATGTGTAGTGTGGATGGTCAGTAATGTGTAGTGTGGATGGTCAGTAATGTGTAGTGTGGAGGGTCAGTAATGTGTAGTGTGGAGGTCAGTAATGTGAGTGTGGAGGGTCAGTAATGTGTAGTGTGGATGGTCAGTAATGTGTAGTGTGAGGGTCAGTAATGTGTAGTGTGAGGGTCAGTAATGTGTAGTGTGGATGGTCAGTAATGTGTAGTGTGGAGGGTCAGTAATGTGTAGTGTGGAGGGTCAGTAATGTGTAGTGTGGAGGTCAGTAATGTGTAGTGTGGAGGGTCAGTAATGTGAGTGGAGGTCAGTAATGTGTAGTGTGGAGTGTCAGTAATGTGTAGTGTGGATGGTCAGTGCAATGTGTAGTGTGATGGTCAGTAATGTGTAGTGTGGATGGTCAGTAATGTGTAGTGTGGAGGGTCAGTAATGTGTAGTGTGGAGGGTCAGTAATGTGTAGTGTGGAGGTCAGTAATGTGTAGTGTGGAGGGTGAGTAATGTGTAGTGTGGATGGTCAGTAATGTGTAGTGTGGAGTGGTCAGTAATAATGTAGTGTGGATGGTCAGTAGTGTAGTGTGGATGGTCAGTAATGTGTAGTGTGGAGGGTCAGTAATGTGTAGTGTGGAGGTCAGTAATGTAGTGTGAGGTCATAATGTGTAGTGTAGGGTCAGTAATGTGTAGTGTGGAGGGTCAGTAATGTGTAGTGTAGGCAGAGGTAGTAAGGGTGAATGTGGAAGGGTCAGTAATGTGTAGTGTGGAGGGTCAGTAATGTGTAGTGTGGAGGGTCAGTAATGTGTAGTGTGGAGGTCAGTAATGTGTAGTGTGGAGGGTCAGTAATGTGTAGTGTGGAGGGTCAGTAAGTGTGTAGTGTGGAGGGTCAGTAATGTGTAGTGTGGAGGGTCAGTAATGTGTAGTGTGGAGGTCAGTAATGTGTAGTGTGGAGGTCAGTAATGTGTAGTGTGGATGGTCAGTAATGTGTAGTGTGGAGGGTCAGTAATGTGTAGTGTGGAGGGTCAGTAATGTGTAGTGGGGAGGGTCAAGTGAGGTGGATAGTAATGTGGGTGGAGGGTCAGTAATGTGTAGTGTGGAAGGTCAGTAATGTGTAGTGTGGAGGGTCAGTAATGTGTAGTGTGGAGGGTCAGTAATGTGTAGTGTGGAGGGTCAGTAATGTGTAGTGTGGAGGGTCAGTAATGTGTAGTGTGGAGGGTCAGTAATGTGTAGTGTGGAGGGTCAGTAATGTGTAGTGTGGAGGGTCAGTAATGTGTAGTGTGGAGGGTCAGTAATGTGTAGTGTGGAGGGTCAGTAATGTGTAGTGTGGAAGGTCAGTAATGTGTAGTGTGGATGGTCAGTAATGTGTGAGTGTGGAGGGCCAGTAATGTGTAGTGTGGAGGGTCAGTAATGTGTGTGTGTGAAGGGTCAGTAATGTGTAGTGTGGAGGGTCAGTAATGTGTAGTGTGGAAGGTCAGTAATGTGTAGTGTGGAGGGTCAGTAATGTGTAGTGTGGAGGGTCAGTAATGTGTAGTGTGGAGGGTCAGTAATGTGTGGTGTGAAGGGTCAGTAATGTGTAGTGTGGAGGGTCAGTAATGTGTAGTGTGGAAGGTCAGTAATGTGTAGTGTGGAGGGTCAGTAATGTGTAGTGTGAAGGGTCAGTAATGTGTAGTGTGGAGGGTCAGTAATGTGTAGTGTGGAAGGTCAGTAATGTGTAGTGTGGAGGGCCAGTAATGTGTAGTGTGGAGGGTCAGTAATGTGTGGTGTGAAGGGTCAGTAATGTGTAGTGTGGAGGGTCAGTAATGTGTAGTGTGGAAGGTCAGTAATGTGTAGTGTGGAGGGTCAGTAATGTGTAGTGTGGAGGGTCAGTAATGTGTAGTGTGAAGGGTCAGTAATGTGTAGTGTGGAGGGTCAGTAATGTGTAGTGTGGATGGTCAGTAATGTGTAGTGTGGATGGTCAGTAATGTGTAGTGTGAAGGGTCAGTAATGTGTAGTGTGGATGGTCAGTAATGTGTAGTGTGGAGGGTCAGTAATGTGTAGTGTGGAGGGTCAGTAATGTGTAGTGTGGATGGTCAGTAATGTGTAGTGTGGAGGGTCAGTAATGTGTAGTGTGGAGGGTCAGTAATGTGTAGTGTGGATGGTCAGTAATGTGTAGTGTGGATGGTCAGTAATGTGTAGTGTGGATGGTCAGTAATGTGTAGTGTGGAGGGTCAGTAATGTGTAGTGTGGATGGTCAGTAATGTGTAGTGTGGATGGTCAGTAATGTGTAGTGTGGAGGGTCAGTAATGTGTAGTGTGGAGGGTCAGTAATGTGTAGTGTGGATGGTCAGTAATGTGTAGTGTGGAGTTGGAAACAGGAGACTGGAGAACAAGCATGAGGGTGTGACCAAGTACTGACTACCACAACACAACACAGCACAAGCATGATCCTGGTTCACACTTAATCTCTCAAGTTACCACAGTTGTTTATTAATGTAGAAGATCAGTACGGGAGTGATGTTATTGAACGAGAGTGCTGAGCCGCACTCAAATATTATAGTACTCACTACAGTACTCACTTAAAACTATACGCTTCTCCAGTGACTTTTGGATCACTAGCTGATCCTCACTTTTGGCTCACTCCTAGCTTGCCACGGTTCAATCAGGTTCTCTCACTCCATCTATCCTTATAACTCTCCTCTCTCCCCCTTCGCCTCTCCTCACTATAAGATCAGAGGGTAAAGGCTAAAGATTACGCTCTTGAAGGTCAGTGACCTCCATATATACACAAAAAAAAATAGTAATGAGAAAATGACCTCACTTTGATACAAACATCTTATTAGTAAGTCTTATAACAGTAATGGTACTGATTTGGGTTTGTAATATTACATTATCTTCCCTCCCCTTAAAAAGAGAGAGAGATTTAGGAGAGTCTACGATTATCCTAACATTTATTATTTTTTTTGTGTGTGACCTTAAAATGTACAATTTCCTTACACATACAAGAGATTAACTCACCAAGAAGAAGGAGAGGAATCTGGACCCATTGAGTTTGCTTGATGTCAACTATTACACGCAATATTAACTGGTCGCTACACCCAGATCCAACGCGACACCGCCAAGAAATTAATATATATATATATATGGATTCTTCTGATCCAGATTAAAGTGTTTGGATCAGAGTGGTAGAGCTGTGGGAGGACTGAGCGTCCAGCAACTTCCCTGCCCTGAATGACCAACATGCCTTCAAAACTTCACACAAACGAATATATAATTCACATAGACACTGGAGGACGAGATTTGAGGCTCCGAGAAAAATAACCCAACAACAGCAAAGTAAAGATGGAAGATATGAGGAAGTTTTGGGTCTTACGGTCTGGGTATGAAAAGGTTGGTTTTGAGTGTCTCGAAGTCTTCCTAGCGGGAGGACAATTCCTCGGGATAAATAATGGTGATTATTAGTTACCATTGTAAGTTATCATTACAAGTTATCATTACAAGTTATCATTACAAAACATGAACCTCAGCGTGTCTCCTATCACGTCTAATTTCTGTCGTTTTAGTGACTTTATTATTTCAAGTTGTTAAACACAGCGAGGTTAACAATACAGCCTCAACCTTTTCATTAAGCTCTAGTGTAATGATAGAGAGGAAGGTGGCGGCGGCGGCGGAGGTGACGGAGGCGGCGGAGGCAGCGGAGGCGGCAGCTACGACGGCGGGGATGATGATGATGGTGGTGATAGTTTTGGTAGTAATAGTAGTGGTGGTGGTGGTGGTGGTGGTGGTGGTAGTGGTGGAGATAGTGATGTCAGAGGCGGTGATGCTGGTGGTAATAGTGGTGGTGGTAATAGTGGTGGTGCTGATAGTGATGGTGTTGATAATGGTGTTGGTAGTGGTGATGATATGATGATACTCTCACAGCAAAAACAATTCTATTATTGTTTCCATTACACCCTATTCCCAACTTTCCTGCTGTCGTTGTTCATCATTCTCTTCCTCGTCGTCCTCTCCCATCTCATCATTCATAATTTCGATTACACCAGATAGTTTGTTTACATCTGTGTATAACAGCAGCAAAAGTATTTACAGAGATTAACCCCGAGTTTACTGTTTGTCAAATGTCACGATAGCGAGTCAGAACCTCTTCCAGATCACTGACATTAAGATCAAACGCCCCTTCTTAACCCGTCTTTCGTTTAGCGAAGCATATCAACACTGAGGTTTCATTATTTATAAGCACAGGATATTATGCGAGGAAACGTAATTAAATCCTTAAACTATATACCGTGTTAGGTAATGAATGGTTGGGCCTGTACCCCGTCAGAGAGCTGGCCTTCATAATGACTTTAATTCCACGTTGCTGGGGGAATGATTGATGGATGGGACATGTGGTTAGTCACTAGATAACAGGAAATCTTTATTTATATAATATCTGGCGAGATTACACGCTGGATATATCATAATGGACATGTTGAGCACTGGTTGTCTGACAAAGTATAGCCTCTCAGTCAAGTGCTCCGCTCTACGATCTTATTTTGCTGGAATCGCTAAAAAGTTCTACACATTACCAAGGCCGCCTGCAAGAGCTGGCTGGCCTTGTGCTTATCACGGCATCAGATGGACCTGATAATTGTAATTTCCCCAATTACTGCTTCTCATTATCGTCACTATAGTTGATGGAGGTGATAGTGGAGTGAGAGAGAGAGAAGGAGAGAAAGAAATATTGAGGTTGTGTGTGTGTGTGTGTGTGTGTGTGTGTGTGTATGTCTGTCTGTCTGTCTGTGTGTCTCTCTGTTTGTCTGTCTGTGTCTGTGTCTGTGTAACACTGAACGTGAGTCATCACATTATTTCATGAAGAAAGCGAGTCATTATGAGTGTGGTGAAGCAAGGTATCCAGCACCGTGTATAGCTCTCTCACAGGGTGTGGTGAAGCAAGGTATCCAGCACCGTGTATAGCTCTCTCACAGGGTGTGGTGAAGCAAGTATAGCACCGTGAGCTCCAAGGTTCAACCAGCACTGTATAGCTCTCTCAGGTGTGGTGAAGCAGGTATCCAGCACGTAGCTTAGTGTGAGCTCTCTCTCAGGTGTGGTGAAGCAATGTATCCAGCACCGTGTATAGCTCTCTCACAGGGTGTGGTGAAGCAAGGTATCCAGCACCGTGTATAGCTCTCTCACAGGGTGTGGTGAAGCAAGGTATCCAGCACCGTGTATAGCTCTCTCACAGGGTGTGGTGAAGCAAGGTATCCAGCACCGTGTATAGCTCTCTCACAGGGTGTGGTGAAGCAAGGTATCCAGCACCGTGTATAGCTCTCTCACAGGGTGTGGTGAAGCAAGGTATCCAGCACCGTGTATAGCTCTCTCACAGGGTGTGGTGAAGCAAGGTATCCAGCACCGTGTATAGCTCTCTCACAGGGTGTGGTAACAAGGTATCAGCACCGTGTATAGCTCTTCACAGGGTGGTGAAGCAAGGTATCCAGCACCGTGTATAGCTCTCTCACAGGGTGTGGTGAAGCAGTCAGCACCGGTATGCTCCAAGGGTGTGGTAGCAAGGATCCAGCACGTGTATAGCTCTCTCACAGGGTGTGGTGAAGCAAGGTATCCAGCACCGTGTATAGCTCTTCACAGGGTGTGGTGAGTATCAGCAGTGTACAGTACGGGTGGTACAAGGTTCCAGCACCGTGTATAGCTCTCTCACAGGGTGTGGTGAAGCAAGGTATCCAGCACCGTGTATAGCTCTCTCACAGGGTGTGGGAAAGCAAAAAAAGAAAAAAAACTGCCACTGAACCGCATATTTAATCTTACTCTAAATTATAGAGTCTATAACACTTTCAATTTATTTTAGGCTGGTATTTTGTTTTATTGCGTCTAAATTTTAGCCTTTCACTGTTTCTCACATACACTCCACGACCACTACAGTCTCCCTCCCATAGACACCTCCCACACATTTTTCCCCCTATTACACACCACCAGTACCATATATTTTCTCTACCATTTCTGCCTCTCACATTTTCCGTTGCCATACACTGCCCCTTCATTCTCCCTCACAGTGTTGGCGAAGATGCGGTCATGACTGCTCTCTTACCCTTCAATGTCTTTATAAAGACAACTGGAAATTACAACGACAGCAGAAAAATAATGAGAGCAACATAGAGGAAGAAAGGCAAGAATTAATGTACACACGAAGATGGACATGATGAGAAAGAACTGACAATACACGAACTCAGAATCACAATCAGAACACAATTCAAATATGTCGGTTTTCTGCCTGGCGGTCAGCGAATACGGAATATTTGGTACAATGTTAGTACAACCAATGAGAGATGTTGTGATCCTACCAATGGTAAATGCTTCAATATCTGCATTTTTTTCACACTAAAATGTGTGATATTCTAATAAGAAACCCTGCTGACTCACAGACTTTCCTATATTCCAGGTGCTAGGAGCAGGAGAGTCCAGCAAAGTCAGCAAGCAACCCACCGTAGAGACTATAATCAAAAGATTTTATAGAAGGGAAGATTAAGGTGGCAAGAAATTCCACAGTTGTTCAAGGACGGGACACATTAGCTGCCACATTTAAGCCACAAATATCAACAGCCGCAAAAATTCATAACACAAACTTGAATAATATAACATCACTTATCTTGTTTTTTTTGCGACATGAGAAAAAGGTCTTAAATCAAGTAATAATAACAAAATCCCTTTTTTTGTCAGTGGCCTCAGCGAGTCAAACACAGAGTTTGTAGCCTTCACAGAGACTCATGTTATAACCTGTCCCTCAGGCTAGTTGTTAAGAACGTTACAATTTCAACGTTTACGCTTGTTTCCTGCTTCAGTTACCCCCGACCCTGCCACTGCTATCAAGCCGGAGGATCTTGGTCATGCGTTTTTCACTGAGATTTTTAAGAACGTCGTTTTTATCGGTTTGTACAAGTGCATGGGTCGTGACCACGACGCTGACCTGCATATTAATACAAGGTATGAGTAGCAGCTTAGAACCTCATCAGATGTGATGGCAGTAACAGGCCACAAGACGGGGCTGACCTTTATAGCAAGACTAGAACAGTTTCATTAAACTTCTTATCACCACAAACGACGCAATTGTAGCACTGATAGTGAAACATAAAAACAAAATATTCATTTACCCCGTATGCAACCTTCCCCAAATAATATTCCTCTGTCATTTTTGTTAAGGACTCCTTAAATGGGGGATCGTGGCAGACAATGACCAAGGAGAAGATTCAAGAAAGAGGAACAGATGAACAGCTAAATGACAAGGAAGTATTAAGGTTGTGCACACCAAAGTCTCAAAACTCACGAAATCGTAATGAGAGGACTGCAAACAAACCAGGGAACGGGTGGGGTCTGAACCCATGGCGAGTGAGTGGTAAACCTCCAGGCCAGTGCGTAAACCACTGGACCAGCTGGCTACAACAAGATTCATCCAACAAGGTATATATATTTATACAGCACAGAGAGGTTAGCATGCTAACCCCAGCACCATCCCACGACCTCCAGCACCATCCCACGACCTTCAGCACCATCCCACGACCTCCAGCACCATCCCACGACCTCCAGCACCATCCCACGACCTCCAACACCATCCCACGACCTCCAGAACCATCCCACGACATCCAGCACCATCTCACGACCTCCAGCACCATCCCACGACCTCCAACACCATCCCACGACCTCCAGCACCATCTCACGACCTCCAGTACCATTCCACGACCTCCAGCACCATCCCACGACCTCCAGCACCATCCCACGACCTCCAGCACCATCTCACGACCTCCAGTACCATCCCACGACCTCCAGCACCATCCCACGACCTCCAGCACCATCCCACGACCTCCAGCACCATCTCACGACCTCCAGCACCATCCCACGACCTCCAGCACCGTCCCACGACCTCCAACACCATCCCACGACCTCCAGCACCATCCCATGACCTCCACCATCATCCCACGACCTCCACCACCATCCCACGACCTCCAACATCATCTCACGACCTCCACCATCATCCCACGACCTCAACACCATCCCACGACCTCCAGCACCGTCCCACGACCTCCAACACCATCCCACGACCTCCAGCACCATCCCGCGACCTCCAACAAAATCCCACGACCTCCAACACCATTCCACGACCTCCAACACCATCCCACGACCTCAACCACCATCCCACGACCTCCAACACCATCCCACGACCTCCAACACCATCCCACGACCTCAACCACCATTCCACGACCTCCAGCATCATCACACGACCTCAACCACCATCCCACGACCTCCAACACCATCCCACGACTTCAACCACCATCCCACGACCTCGATCACCATCCCACGACATCATCCACCATCCAACGACCTCAACCACCCCTAAAACAGTCACCTGGGATTATAAAGCTAGGGTCGTCCAGACTATCATGGAAAAATGTCACTTGTATATAGGTGCTGAGGGAATGGCTGGGCGGCTGGGCAGCTGGGCGGCTGGGTGGAATCCCCAGACATTTTCAGGAGACCAATAAATCGTGTGTCGGGCCACGAACAAGCGATATGACGCATTAGAATAAATTTATATGACGGAGAGATGTTACCCCGTGTCACCTGTGGCATGTCCCACGCTCTGGACCATGTCCCACTAGCAGCTGGACCATGTCCCACAGTAGCAGCTGGACCATGTCCCAAACTAGCAGCTGGACCATGTCCCACACTAGCAAGTGGATCATGTCCCACACTAGCAGCTGGACCATGTCCTACACTAGCAGGTGAACCATGTCTCACGCTATCAGGTGGACCATGTCCGACACTAGCAGGTGGACCATGTCCCACGCTAGCAGGTGAACCATGTCCCACGCTAGCAGGTGGACCATGTCCCACACTAGCAGGTGAACCATGTCTCACACTAGCAGGTGGACCATGTCCCACGCTAACATGTGGACCATGTCCCAAATTAGCAGGTGGACCATGTCCCACGCTAGCAGGTGGACCATGTTCCACTTTAGCAGATGGATCATGTCCCATGCTAGCAGGTGGACCATGTCCCACACTAGCAGGAGACCATGTCCCACACTAGCAGGTGGACCATGTCCCACGCTAGCAGGTGGACCATGTCCCACGCTAGCAGGTGGACCATGTCACACGCTAGCAGGTGGACCATGTCCCACGCTAGCAGGTGGACCATGTCCCACGCTAGCAGGTGGACCATGTCCCACGCTAGCAGGTGGATCATGTCCCACACTAGCAGGTGGACCATGTCCCACGCTAGCAGGTGGATCATGTCCCACGCTAGCAGGTGGACCATGTCCCACGCTAGCAGGTGGACCATGTCCCAAATTAGCAGGTGGACCATGTCCCACGCTAACAGGTGGACCATGTCCCACGCTAGCAGGTGGACCATGTCCCACACTAGCAGGTGGACCATGTCCCACGCTAGCAGATGGACCATGTCCCACACTAGCAGGTGGACCATGTCCCACGCTAGAAGCTGGACCATGTCCCACGCTAGCAGGTGGACCATGTCCCACGCTAGCAGGTGGACCATGTCCCACACTAGCAGGTGGACCCTGTCCCACGCTAGCAGGTGGACCATGTCCCACGCTAGCAGGTGGACCATGTCCCACGCTAGCAGGTGGACCATGTCCCAAATTAGCAGGTGGACCATGTCCCACGCTAGCAGGTGGACCATGTCCTACGCTAGCAGGTGGACCATGTCCCACACTAGCAGGTGGACCATGTCCCACGCTAGCAGATGGACCATGTCCCACACTAGCAGGTGGACCATGTCCCACGCTAGAAGCTGGACCATGTCCATAGCTAGCAGCTGGACCATGTCCCACATTAGCAGGTAGACCATGTCCCACAATAGCAGGTGGACCATGTCCCACGCTAGCAGGTGGATCATGTCCCACGCTAGCAGGTGGACCATGTCCCACACTAGCAGGTGGACCATGTCCCACGCTAGCAGGTGGACCACGTCCCAAGCTAGCAGGTGGACCACGTCTCACCCTAGCAGGTGGACCATGTCCCACGCTAGCAGGTGGACCATGTCCCACAATAGCAGGTGGACCATGTCCCACGCTAGCAGGTGGACCATGTCCCACGCTAGCATTTGGACCATGTCCCACGCTAGCAGGTGGACCATGTCCCACGCTAGCAGGTGGACCACGTCCCACGCTAGCAGGTGGACCATGTCCCACGCTAGCAGGTGGACCATGTCCCACGCTAGCAGGTGGACCATGTCCCACGCTAGCATTTGGACCATGTCCCACGCTAGCAGGTGGACCATGTCCCACGCTAGCATTTGGACCATGTCCCACGCTAGCAGGTGGACCATGTCCCACGCTAGCAGGTGGACCATGTCCCACGCTAGCAGGTGGACCATGTCCCACGCTAGCAGGTGGACCATGTCCCACGCTAGCAGGTGGACCATGTCCCACGCTAGCAGGTGGACCATGTCCCACGCTAGACGCTGGACCATGTCCTTAGCTAGCAGGTGGACCATGTCCCACATTAGCAGGTGGACCATGTCCCACGCTGCAGGTGGACCATGTCCCAGCTAGCAGGTGGACCATGTCCCACATTAGCAGGTGGACCATGTCCCACGCTAGCAGGTGGACATGTCCAGCTGCAGGTGGACCATGTCCACTAGCAGGTGGACTATGTCCCACACTAGCAGGTGGACCATGTCCCACATTAGCAGGTGGACCATGTCCCACAATAGCAGGTGGACTATGTCCCACGCTAGCAGGTGGACCATGTCCCACGCTAGCAGGTGGACTATGTCCCACGCTAGCAGGTGGACCATGTCCCACGCTAGCAGATGGACCATGTCCCACGCTAGCAGGTGGACCATGTCCCACGCTAGCAGATGGACCATGTCCCACGCTAGCAGGTGGACCATGTCCCACGCTAGCAGGTGGACCATGTCCCACGCTAGCAGGTGGACCATCTCAGAAGGTTAAACTTAATTCATAACATTTGTCATGTTTTCGTTCAGAAATGGAAACTATGAATTCTTATTCAGATTGTTATAATATTACGGACTCAGCCGTCAGAATATTTATTTGTCGACCAAAGTGATTCAATTGCATGAAACAACAGCACGAAACTACTAGGTAAGAGGTGCAACACTAATGTGGGTAAAAATTATTTTACAAGAAGGGTATGAGGTTTAGGGAGAAGGTTGGATGGGATGGTTAGGTCTTAGTCAGATGATGACCAGCAGCTGGAGGTTTTGATTATATAACCTACACCTTCCGCTGGCTTACCAGCGGAAGGCTGGTGGGATGGAGTGGGATTTATAAATATGGAAGGTGTAGTAACGAATACCATAGACTCGAACCAGCGACTCGTAAGACGTGGGTTATTAGATGGTTGAGATTAGGGAAAGGGAGACGTGGGCTCCTTTGTATCTTTTCCAGGAATGTGACGATGTTTCTGTTCCTTGAGTAACTCATCTCTCTCTCTCAGGGGTAAGTTACCCTCACATGCTGGTCTTAGTCATAACTGAACCAGTCGGTGCAACTTTGGTCCCCGGGTGGGTGGGGCCCCGGGGGTGGGTGGGGCCCTGTGGGTGGGTGGGGCCCAGGACAATTACTGGCTTACCCGTCCACCTCGTTTACTGGAAACGTATGAGTGTCCCGTAAGTCTGGAAGATATGGACACTACCTGGAGAACAGACTGTCTTACTCAATGGATTTTGATGTCTATATTCTTATCTTTCTTTTACCAACATAATAATAATAATAATAATAATAGTGGACACAATGAATACGTTCTACAAAGAAAAGAGTTTCTTACTGCGACTTTGGTTCATTTTCCCCAATGGTTCCAGATTTACGGGTCATAACGCTGGAGCAAACTCTTGTCAGCTTTGTATATTTACATGCATTACTTGCTTCCTGACGCTTCATTGAGACTCTCGCAAGACTGTCAGTCAAAAGATCTCACACTGAAGCTTTCACTCCACTGAATCATTCACTCGACTGAATCATTCACTCGACTGAATCATTCACTCCCTTACATTATATATACAGTGTACCAAGCGGAAACTTGGTGAAGGCTTCACATGATAGTGAAGCCTACATCACTTAACATACCACATGTGCCAGAGGTCAGTCAACACACAGTTGATCCGTCACAGCGCCTCTCCTAGGTGCGCCTAGGTGCGCCTAGGTGCGCCAGCGCTATCAATATATAACATTCTATTATTATTATTATTATTATTATTATTATTATTATTATTATTATTATTATTACTAACATTATTATTATTATTATTATTATTATTATTATTATTATTATTATTATTATTATTATTATTATATTATTAACATTATTATTATTATTATTATTATTATTATTATTATTATTATTATATTATTATTATTACTATTATTGTTGTTGTTGTTGATGAAACACGGGCCGTCTCCCACAAATTCAGGGTGACCCAAATAAGAGGAAACACATTCACCATCATTTATTCAATCACTGGCCTGCCAGAAGAGTGTTGACATCATCGTTCAAATGACCCTCCGAACTGCAGCGCCCTCACGGCTCCTTCAGAGTGCAGGCACTGTACGTCTCACCTCCAGGACTCAAGTCCTGCTAACCGGTTTTCCTGAATACCCCCCCCCCCACCTTCCTCATTCCTGCTACCTTGATTTTGATCCCAGGAAGAAGAGATTACCTCTAGTTCCCTGAGTCAAGAGCCCATCACCTGTATCCTCACATCTCTCTTGTGGCAGCCAGCGGATCACTAAACCCGTGTGGACCTTCCTCCCTACCCCTCTTTCCCAAAGTGCAGAGGGCGACACTGAAAGAAGGGGGAAAAGCGATGCTTCGCCCCACCCAAACGGATCCGTTTTGCGGCGGAAGGCTCGATCCTCCGTCCCACCGCAGCAGGTCAGGCCCACCGCTGCAGCCTCTTTCGTCGCATGAATTATTTTGCGCTGCGAGCTGCGACGGCAGGCTGGGAATTCCTGCGACACAAGAGGCAATAAAGATTCCTGATTTATGTCGATGACTTGAGAGAGATACTTTATTGAATACTTCTGATGATGACCTCACAGCGTCGTGCTGACGACTCGTTGATGTCTGAGGTACGTTGGTGGTGGGTAGCGCAGACGTTGATGGTGGGTAGCGCAGATATTGATGGTACGTAGCGCAGACATTGATGGTACGTAGCGCAGACGTTGATGATGGGTAGCGCAGATGAAGCACACAACTGGCCGTCCTCCCTCACTCCTGCTTCAGCGTGGCCATGTATGTGTGGGTCGCAGACCAGTCTACCTTATATATATATTTGCATTATTGCCTGATTATCGCTGACTCGCTTCTTATATGATGGATCTGCCAATCTCATCTCCATCATTAATTCAGTAATGCGCAGCAAGCAGCAGCAGTTCAACTGCTGGGGATTCGAGTGCGACTTGACTGCTGTACGAGCGAGACTTGACTGCTGTACGAGCGAGACTTGGCTGCTGTACGAGCGTGACTTGACTGCTGTACGAGCGAGACTTGACTGCTGTACGAGCGAGACTTGACTGCTGTACGAGCGAGACTTGGCTGCTGTACGAGCGAGACTTGACTGCTGTACGAGCGAGACTTGACTGCTGTACGAGCGAGACTTGGCTGCTGTACGAGCGAGACTTGACTGCTGTACGAGCGAGACTTGGCTGCTGTACGAGCGAGACTTGACTGCTGTACGAGCGAGACTTGACTGCTGTACGAGCGAGACTTGACTGCTGTACGAGCGAGACTTCACTGCAATTCTGATCGCAGGTGTCGACAAGGTAGTGATTCCATCATCTCCAGCCAGTTCCTATTTTTGTGCACCTTCTGACTGACAGCCTGACTGACAGCCTGACTGACGCACCAGCGTACAAGCGGCTGCCAAGGTCGCTTTGTGGGTAGGTAACTCATTACTGATTAAGACAGGTGTGCAACAGTTGGGTATCTTTGTTGGTGAAACGTTTCGTCTACACAGTAGGCTTCTTCAGTCAAATACAGAGGCAGCAGGTGCAGGAGTGAACTGAAGATGATGTAATCAGTCCATCAACCCTGGAGATATGAGGTGGTCAGTCCCTCAGTCTTGAGAAAAGTGCAGCATATGTTCGGATAAGTGACTGAAGATTCTCAAGTCGCACAAGTGTCTCATTCTTCAACTTGTCGTTTTTCTAAACTATTTACTTGACATTAAGGGATTACCAAGCGACTCCCGGCTGTCTTCAAGTGGGAATTCCACTAATTTCTCGTATCATTTCCTGATCAGCCGGGCTGTGGTGCATACACTGGACTGCCAGCAGCGGGCCCCAGCAACCTGATTGATGGGGCCAGTAACCAGAAGGTATGGTCTGGGACCGGGCCGCGGGGACGGTGCCCTCTGGTGGTGACTATAGGTTAACAGTTAGCTTCACTCTTTACTAGGGAAACCCTTTCACTCTAATGAGTCCGACTGGCAAGTTACAGGCACTCCTCCGTGGCCCGATGTGGTGCCCATGGCAGATGGCCATAAGGCAGAGGGCACCGCACAACGGGCCATCATATGACCCGTTTCTGGGGCTCGTCCCTGATGGCTGCGACAGTAACATAGGGGCCCTCCACCTCTCTGTTGAAGTAGCGGCACTGGTTGCACTCCTTACTGAGTTCAGGACTCACGTGCCCCTTGTTGAGCCCTCACAAGCCCGGGAGCTTGAGCCTGACGAATGGTATCTTGAGTCAGCACGAACAATCAGAAATATATAGTGCAGAGAGAATGACAAGCTGGCTACAGAAGCAGTATGAAATAATCTTCAGGGTAACCGTGTGTTCTTCAGCGCTGCCTCGCCAGTTCTGTGCTTCTTCCCCACTAGTCTCCCCTTTCCCTCCCCAATTTACCCAACCCCACTCTCCCTCTACAACACCCACTCACTCCCTCTCCAACTCTTGTTCACCCCAGTCCCAGATTTATTGTTTCTCTTACTACCACTTAACCCCAAACGCAATTCCTTATACTCAAACAACCAACCCACCTCCAGACCTGCTACACAGGTACACCTCTGGACCTGCTACACAGGTACACCTCTAGACCTTCTACACAGGTACACCTCTAGACCTGCTACACAGGTACACCTCTAGACCTGCTACACATGTACACCTCTAGACCTGCTACACAGGTACACCTCTAGACCTGCTACACAGGTACACCTCCAGACCTGCTACACAGGTACACCGGAGGATGGTATACATAAATTTCTACTTATAGTGAGGTAGAGTTTTCCTGCATACACATAATGTTTTGGAATTAAAACTATGTTATGTATGTTGATCACAGGTATACATGTGTGGTCACAAAAAGTATACATGTGTGGTCACAAGAAGTATACATGTGTGGTCACAAGAAGTATACATGTGTGGTCACAAGAAGTATACATGTGTGGTCACAAGAAGTATACATGTGTGGACGCAAGTATACATGTGTTTCAGCAGTTATTAAATGTAAAATCGTAAATTGCTGCTTGTGAAGGAGGGTTTGTGAACCTCCCAGTACAACCCCATCGTCAAGTTAGGGGTTGAGGGTGCCACCCATCACCAGACAGGTGAGGGAAGGGGGCGGCGGCGGCGCTGCTGCTGCCACCCATCACCCGTGGTGTCTGGACCCAGGGGCAGGCGAAGTGACTGGGATCGGTGGGGAGGGGGGGGTGCCAGGCTCATCGCTAGTTCACCAACGCTTCCAACCATCACCACAAACAAAACTGTTCACTAATCATCAGTTTGTCTTCATTACGATGCAGGTCGCATGTCCCCGCCTAATGCATGGCGCTACCACCCTTGTAATGAGTCCCTCATTAACATACTTCCCCAACATATGTATCATAAACAGTCATACAGAGTGGGTTGGGACTGTCCTCTGGGACTAGCCAACTGGGGCCAATACCCTGCCATCCTACTCTGACCACTACGGTCGCTAGGCACCAACTTACAGGAGATACTCTGGCCTTTACAGCTACGACTCATGTGCCAATGATAAGTACAGTTGCTGAATTAGGAATCCTGGTGGAATGAGGTTCGTTTAGCGAATATCAAAACGTCTTCGTAGATCGGATTCTCACAGCGGCTTTTTATTCCGCTTTTTTTTTTCTCTCTCTCCTTCTCGTGAAGGTTAAGAAACTCACTAAACACATTTTTATTCGCAATAATCTCCAAGTATCGTCAGGGAATGGAGTCATAAATTGTGGAGAAGCCATCAGTGGATGGGTGGGGAGAGTGGGTAGACAGCTGTGGAAGTGGGGAATAGCAGTGGGTGAGATAGACTGTGGATGGTGTAGTCGCTGCGGGTGGGGTAGATAGCTGTGGCCGTGGGTGGGATAGTCACTGTGGGTGGGGTAGTCAGTGTGGGTGATGTAAACAGTCGTGGGTGCGGGTAGAGTGATGGGCACCTCAGACGCCGCCGACAACGGCAGGTCCTCCTGCCAATATCATCCTCCATCAAATAATTAGACTGGTGAGTAGCGGATGTCCAGCTTAAGATGGCGCTTAACGAGAAGCTTTTGATCAACGAGTGACATCAACAGCTGGTAAAAATGCAGCCACTATATGCAGTGCTTCTCCAACCCGTCAGCCAGTCAGTGACTGTACGTGTTCTACACGATTACCAGTCAATTAATATATTGTCTTTGGCAATCCCCGGTAAATATTATGTCTCCTGCCATCACCAGTCCATCAATTTCAGAAAATTTATACGCAAAATTTCCGGTTTTAAGTCTAGATTGAACAGCGAGATAGACTTAATATATCTATCAGGAGTTATTTTCAGATTTTGTACTAATTTAAACAAACTTAAGATATATAGAATCTAACTAATAGAACAATGGGATTTAAAGGCAATTAATATGATGTAAAATTATTTACACTTTGACTTGTGGTTGATATATATTGTAGGTGGAAAATGTGGTAACTACCCTGGTGTGGTTGTTATATTAACTAGTGGTAACTACCCTGGTGTGGTTGTTACATTAACTAGTGGTAACTACACTGGTGTGGTTGTTATATTAACTAGTGGTAACTACCCTGGTGTGGTTGTTACATTAACTAGTGGTAACTACACTGGTGTGGTTGTTATATTAACTAGTAGTAACTACCCTGGTGTTGTTGTTACATTAACTAGTGGTAACTACACTGGTGTGGTTGTTATATTAACTAGTGGTAACTACCCTGGTGTGGTTGTTACATTAACTAGTGGTAACTACACTGGTGTGGTTGTTACATTAACTAGTGGTAATTACCCTGGTGCGGTTGTTACATTAACTAGTGGTAACTACACTGGTGTGGTTGTTACATTAACTAGTGGTAACTACACTGGTGTGGTTGTTACATTAACTAGTGGTAACTACACTGGTGTGGTTGTTACATTAACTAGTGGTAACTACACTGGTGCGGTTGTTACATTAACTAGTGGTAACTACACTGGTGTGGTTGTTACATTAACTAGTGGTAACTACCCTGGTGTGGTTGTTATATTAACTAGTGGTAACTACCTTGGTGTGGTTGTTACATTAACTAGTGGTAACTACACTGGTGTGGTTGTTACATTAACTAGCGGTAACTACACTGGTGTGGTTGTTACATTAACTAGTGGTAACTACACTGGTGTGGTTGTTACATTAACTAGTGGTAACTACACTGGTGCGGTTGTTACATTAACTAGTGGTAACTACACTGGTGTGGTTGTTACATTAACTAGTGGTAACTACACTGGTGTGGTTGTTACATTAACTAGTGGTAACTACCTGGTGCGGTTGTTACATTAACTAGTGGTAACTACACTGGTTGGTTGTTACATTAACTAGTGGTAACTACCTGGTGTGGTTGTTATATTAACTAGGGTAACTACCTGGTGTGGTTGTTACATTAACTAGTGGTAACTACACTGGTGTGGTTGTTACATTAACTAGTGGTAACTACACTGGTGCGGTTGTTACATTAACTAGTGGTAACTACACTGGTGTGGTTGTTACATTAACTAGTGGTAACTACACTGGTGTGGTTGTTACATTAACTAGTGGTAACTACACTGGTGTGTTGTTACATTAACTAGTGGTAACTACACTGGTGTGGTTGTTACATTAACTAGTGGTAACTACCCTGGTGTGTTGTTACATTAACTAGTGGTAACTACACTGGTGTGGTTGTTACATTAACTAGTGGTAACTACACTGGTGTGGTTGTTACATTAACTAGTGGTAACTATGGTATGGTGTTCATTAACTATGTAACTCCCTGGTGTGGTTGTTAATTAACTAGTGGTAACTACACTGGTGTGGTTGTTACATTAACTAGTGGTAACTACACTGGTGTGGTTGTTACATTAACTAGTGGTAACTACACTGGTATGGTTGTTACATTAACTAGTGGTAACTACACTGGTGTGGTTGTTACATTAACTAGTGGTAACTACCCTGGTGTGGTTGTTACATTAACTAGTGGTAACTACACTGGTATGGTTGTTACATTAACTAGTGGTAACTACACTGGTGTGGTTGTTACATTAACTAGTGGTAACTACACTGGTATGGTTGTTACATTAACTAGTGGTAACTACCCTGGTGTGGTTGTTATATTAACTAGTGGTAACTACCCTGGTGTGGTTGTTACATTAACTAGTGGTAACTACACTGGTGTGGTTGTTACATTAACTAGTGGTAACTACACTGGTGCGGTTGTTACATTAACTAGTGGTAACTACACTGGTGCGTTGTTACATTAACTAGTGGTAACTACCTGGTGTGGTTGTTATATTAACTAGTGGTAACTACACTGGTGTGGTTGTTACATTAACTAGTGGTAACTACACTGGTGTGGTTGTTACATTAACTAGTGGTAACTACACTGGTGTGGTTGTTACATTAACTAGTGGTAACTACACTGGTGCGGTTGTTACATTAACTAGTGGTAACTACACTGGTGTGGTTGTTACATTAACTAGTGGTAACTACACTGGTGTGGTTGTTACATTAACTAGTGGTAACTACACTGGTCCAGTTGTTACATTAACTAGTGGTAACTACACTGGTCCAGTTGTTACATTAACTAGTGGTAACTACACTGGTGCGGTTGTTACATTAACTAGTGGTAACTGCACTGGTGTGGTTGTTACATTAACTAGTGGTAACACACTGGTGGGTTGTTACTTAACGTGGAACTACACTGTGTGGTTGTTACATTAACTAGTGGTAACTACCCTGTGTGGTTGTTATATTAACTAGTGGTAACTACCTGGTGGGTTGTTACATTACTAGTGGTAACTACACTGGTGTGGTTGTTACATTAACTAGCGGTAACTACACTGGTGTGGTTGTTACATTAACTAGTGGTAACTACACTGGTGTGGTTGTTACATTAACTAGTGGTAACTACACTGGTGCGGTTGTTACATTAACTAGTGGTAACTACACTGGTGTGGTTGTTACATTAACTAGTGGTAACTACACTGGTGTGGTTGTTACATTAACTAGTGGTAACTACACTGGTCCGGTTGTTACATTAACTAGTGGTAACTACACTGGTGCGGTTGTTACATTAACTAGTGGTAACTACACTGGTGTGGTTGTTACATTAACTAGTGATAACTACACTGGTGTGTTTGTTACATTAACTAGTGGTAACTACACTGGTGTGGTTGTTACATTAACTAGTGGTAACTACACTGGTGTGGTTGTTACATTAACTAGTGGTAACTACCCTGGTATGGTTGTTACATTAACTAGTGGTAACTACACTGGTGTGGTTGTTACATTAACTAGTGGTAACTACACTGGTGTGGTTGTTACATTAACTAGTGGTAACTACACTGGTGTGGTTGACATTAACTAGTGGAACTACACTGGTGTGGTTGTTACATTACTAGTGGTAACTACACTGGTGTGGTTGTTACATTAACTAGTGGTAACTACACTGGTGTGGTTGTTACATTAACTAGTGTAACTACACTGGTGTGGTTGTTACATTAACTAGTGGTAACTACACTGGTGTGGTTGTTACATTAACTAGTGGTAAAACCTGGTGCGGTTGTTACATTAACTAGTGGTAACTACACTGGTGTGGTTGTTACATTAACTAGTGGTAACTACCTGGTGTGGTTGTTACATTACTAGTGGTAACTACCTGGTGTGGTTGTTACATTAACTAGTGGTAACTACACTGGTGGGTTGTTACATTAACTAGCGGTAACTACACTGGTGTGGTTGTTACATTAACTAGTGGAACTCACTGGTGTGGTTGTTACATTAACTAGTGGTAACTACACTGGTCGGTTGTTACATTAACTAGTGGTAACTACACTGGTGTTTGTTACATTAACTAGTGGTAACTACACTGGTGTGGTTGTTACATTAACTAGTGGTAACTACACTGTGGTTGTTGATTACTAGACTACACTGGTGAGTGTTACATTAACTAGTCGTATACATGTGTGGTTTTACATTAACTAGTGTAATTACACTGTTGGTTACATTAACTAGTGGTAATTACACTGGTGGTTGTTACATTAATAGTGGTAACTACACTGGTGTGGTGTTACATATAGTGGTAACATTGGTATGGTGTTACATTAATAGTGGTAACTACACTGGGTATGTTACATTAACTAGTGTTAACTACACTGGTGGGTTGTTACATTAACTAGTGGAACTACACTGGTGGTTGTTACATTAACTAGTGGTAACTACCCTGGTGTGGTTGTTATATTAACTAGTGGTAACTACCCTGGTGTGGTTGTTACATTAACTAGTGGTATACACTGGTGTGTTTGTTACATTAACTAGTGGTAACTACACTGGTGTGGTTGTTACATTAACTAGTGGTAACTACACTGGTGTGGTTGTTACATTAACTAGTGGTAACTACCCTGGTATGGTTGTTACATTAACTAGTGGTAACTACACTGGTGTGGTTGTTACATTAACTAGTGGTAACTACACTGGTGTGGTTTTACATTAACTAGTGGTAACTACACTGGTATGGTTGTTACATTAACTAGTGGTAACTACACTGGTGTGGTTTTACATTAACTAGTGGTAACTACACTGGTATGGTTGTTACATTAGCTAGTGGTAACTACACTGGTGTGGTTTTACATTAACTAGTGGTAACTACACTGGTGTGGTTGTTACATTAACTAGTGGTAACTACACTGGTATGGTTGTTACATTAACTAGTGGTAACTACACTGGTGTGGTTGTTATATTAACTAGTGGTAACTACACTGGTGTGGTTTTACATTAACTAGTGGTAACTACACTGGTGTTGTTGTTACATTAACTAGTGATAACTACACTGGTGTGGTTGTTACATTAGCTAGTGGTAACTACCCTGGTATGGTTGTTACATTAACTAGTGGTAACTACACTGGTGTGGTTGTTACATTAGCTAGTGGTAACTACACTGGTGTGGTTGTTACATTAACTAGTGGTAACTACACTGGTGTGGTTGTTACATTAGCTAGTGGTAACTACACTGGTGTGGTTGTTACAATAACTAATGGTAACTACACTGGTGTGGTTGTTACATTAGCTAGTGGTAACTACACTGGTGTGGTTGTTACATTAACTAGTGGTAACTACACTGGTGTGGTTGTTATATTAGCTAGTGGTAAGTACACTGGTGTGGTTGTTACATTAACTAGTGGTAACTACACTGGTGTGGTTTTTACATTAACTAGTGGTAACTACCCTGGTATGGTTGTTACATTAACTAGTGGTAACTACACTGGTGTGGTTGTTACATTAGCTAGTGGTAACTACACTGGTGTGGTTGTTACATTAACTAGTGGTAACTACACTGGTGTGGTTGTTACATTAACTAGTGGTAACTACACTGGTTTGGTTGTTACATTAACTAGTGGTAACTACACTGGTGTGGTTGTTACATTAGCTAGTGGTAACTACACTGGTGTGGTTGTTACATTAACTAGTGGTAACTACCCTGGTGTGGTTGTTACATTAACTAGTGGTAACTACACTGGTGTGGTTGTTACATTAACTAGTGGTAACTACACTGGTGTTGTTGTTACATTAACTAGTGATAACTACACTGGTGTGGTCGTAAACATTCCGGGATCAGCCAGTAAGTACATAAAATAGCAGAAATGTCTTCGTCCGTCATTACATGTCAGCATTTCTCAATTAATCCTCTGTCTAGAGAGGAAACATTGCACTCGCGGCTTGATAATGATCCAGGATGAGCCGAAACGTTGTGTCACAGTCCCTCTCTGATTTTTGGGTTAATTGTGAAGTGTTCCAACCACGATACGGTAACCTTCATGTATTCAACTTTTCCTAGACGCCGGTGTTCCATATTACCTGGTTGCCAACGCACACACTCACACACACACACACACACACACACACACACACACACACACACACACATAAGTAGTTCTCGATCACATTATGGAATCTGGACTGGAGACTAGAACGCAAAGAAAAACTACTAGGAAACTAGGTTAAAGGATAGGAGACCATTCAAGAAGGAGAAACGTCCTAATATCACAGTAGGAAGTGGAAATTATCACTAAGACAACTCACAGAGAGATTCCCAACAGTCAGGAGAATCGAATCTCCACAAACATCAGAAGAGCCCCTGGTTCAACCAGAGCTGCATGTAAGTCAAGGCAAGGAACAAGATAGCGTGGAAAATTACAGAATGCAGAGGACGGAAAAGCAGGAAAGCTAGAAACAGTTGCACAAAAATAAGAAGAGAAGCGGAAAGGCCATTCAGAAATGGCATAACAGCAAAGGCCACTAAGAACAGATAGGAAAGGATCACGTAGTAAGACTAAGAACATTACTCACCAAAAATGACAGAGGTACGTGAGAAACTAAACACAAGATTTCAAACAGTCTTATTTGAGGCTGTGAGACCACTGTCAGGAACCAGGGAGGAAGTAAGAACCAAATACAACTACGTAACATCCATACAATAAAGAATGACATGCAGAAGCTACAAGGAGACCTGGAGATACAAATTATGGGTCCTGACGACATGCCACCATAGGTATAGAGAGGAGTAGAATTCTTGCAACATCCAATACATGTTTCTAGAAAGGAGAGACAGCTACAGGAAAACTGGAAAGCAGCAAAGGTGCTTCAGTATATAAGCAGAGAAACAAGAGGCACTGAATCACAAGCCAGAGTAACTGACGTCTATATTGATTGTCCAGTGATAGAAAAAGATAATCAGAAAGAGGTTGGTGGAACACTTGTTGAGGAAGGACGTGGTTACTGAAAATGAACTTGATTTTAGAAGAGGTAAACCTGGCATCCCCACCAACTTGCTAGGCTTCTCAGACAGAATAACCAAAAAAAAAAAATGGGATGGGTCATTTGCATATTTCTGAACTGAAATTTGATCAATAAACTAGAAAAGCAAGCAACGGTGTGGGAGGGGGAGACAAGCGCTTCAATTGAACGTTGAATATATCAAGAAGAAAAGGCAGAGACGGTGCTGAAGGAGATATGAAACTGGGCAAGGGTGACGAGTGGGATTTTCCATGAGTTAGTTCTGACACCATAGGAAAGTGACAGCCTGTCTTATTCAGGTTAGTTTGGCACTGTGCTACCGCCTGTAATGCCAACTGTACGTTGTTTTAGATAGCCTCCTTCCCTCACCAGCAATCACACAAGCGGAAATCTAGCTCTTGTCCCTTCAAAGCCAGCCTTGTGGTAGGGCGATGGCTTGGAACAAACAATATATACATTACATGCCTCTCAATCTAATCTCTCTTCTCGCTTCCCACTATCCCTTTGTCTTCTATCTCTATATTTTTTTATACCCTAGCCTTCTCACCTCTATATTCTTCCCACTTTCCCTTTATTCTTCTCAGCCTTTCTTAGATCTGTCTCACTCCCTCTCTCTTCCCCGTCCAACATTCATCCTCCCACCAGCTTCCACCACAAGAAAAAATCTTATAACAACATACCACTTTAAACCATCGCCTGCAGCAGCGATTAAGACGAGGGAGCGGGAGATGTCGGGTCTGCCTCCATGATGTCTGCTCTAAGCTGCTGATGTCCACACATTGATGTCTGATTACGGAGGAGCAGGTGAGAGGCTGACGTCTGGACGTCCCTCCTGGCTCCTCAACCTACAGGAAGACTGGTGCTCTTGGTTGCTAACCCTATGATTCTCATTTTTTTATTTATCAAATTGTGAGTGCATCTGCAATGAGCAGCGACCATACTCTATATTATAGATATATTGCGGAAATCAAAGACAGCTATTTAATAATGTCCTTTTCAGTCGCATGGGATGGTTTTCGTATGTAATATGTTCTGATACAGCTGTGTCTCATCTCTGCCTTTAGCTTCCATCTGTGCTCCTTCTCTATGTTCCCTCTCCTTGCATGTCAGTCCATCCCAGTCCTCCCTGTCATCTCTCTAAGCATGTTATACGTCGTGGTCATGTCATCTCAAGGGTCTTCGTTCTTTTACGGTCGTTGGATTCAGTTTAAGTCTTTTCTCTCAGTCTTCCTTCATCTCCGAGACTGATCTTTCTTGTGACTCTGATCTTTATCAGATTTTTGTTTTATGTTTATTCTTCTTACGTAATCAATGAGCTTACGTATGTTATATAGAGTGTAATAAAAGATTGTTTCGGCCTCAAAACATAATTCTTAGTTTCGCCAAGTTGGTGTACGCTTGTGATGCTGTGCCGCTGATGCGAGGCTCTGGGAGAGATGGCCGCTGATGCGAGGCTCTGGGAGAGATGGCCGCTGATGCGAGGCTCTGGGAGAGATGGCCGCTGATGCGAGGCTCTGGGAGAGATGGCCGCTGATGCGAGGCTCTGGGAGAGATGGCCGCTGATGCGAGGCTCTGGGAGAGATGGCTGCTGCGATAATGGTCACTAGATCTTTCTCTTTCTTCATTGTTTGGAGCATCTGCCTTCCTGATCTGTAGTCTGTCTCAGTCTACTCTCTCCTTCGCCGATTTGCATGTTCTTGCCCATGTTGGGGTTGAACTCCAGTAGCCACCTGTCTGACCACCAGTGTCGCGTATCCAATTCTTTGCCCCGCTTGTTTACTTTATATTGTTTGCAAACAATGATACATACGAGTCAACCCTCTCTGGCAGGTCATTCAGGTATATGAGAAATAGTAACTGTAACCAACATAGCCTTGTGGAAGAGCGTTGGAATCTCACATAAAGCCACGGCTTCGATTCCTGCCCTTTTATACGTGAATTTAGCAACAGTCGATCTTTGCAATTTATCCGAGTATGTATAATATATATATATATATATATATATATATATATATATATATATATATATATATATACGCTTGTAATTTAAATTCCTCTAAAGTGAAAATGATTTAGAACTCCGCCCCCCCCCAAAAAAAAAAAAACACTAATAACGATCCAGAGATGTAATTAAATTAATTAAACAAATTGATGATATCAGTAGGATAACACAAATAAATTGTAGAACCATTAGTTATCACGAGACCAACAATTATCAACTTAATATTGGGTTACAGAAGCTTGAATTTCCTGACTTGGACTTAGGTAAGGCAGAGTAGTCCCAAGGGAACGACGACATAAGGGCGAGTCTCCTCCACCCAGACACCATACTAAATCTTCAATGACAGGTGTTGAGGGCTGAGGTAATTAATGAACCAGATGTTGTGTGAGAAAGGATGAGAAGATGCTCTATCTCTCTCTCTCTCTCTCTCTCTCTCTCTCTCTCTCTCTCTCTCTCTCTCTCTCTCTCTCTCTCTCTCTCTCTCTATCTATCTATCTATCTATTTATCTATTTATCTATCTATCTATCTATCTATCTATCTATCTCTTTTACACAGGTTCGACAAGGTTAGGTTAAGGATCCTTAGCTTTAATGACAAGCTAATTACAAGTTAAGGGTTCCTAACTTTATTGACAAGCTAAGAGCTGTTACCTACATCAGCTCATTTGAAAGCATTATTATTGTTATGAAACATACAAGTAGGGAACAGGATGAAGTTGGAGCCATCTGTGGACCAGCATTTTCATTTGATCAACTGACTTTATCTCGTTGACATCATAATGCTGTACGCATGTGTTCCAGACTCGAGTCATCCTGGGGATAAATGATGTCAGATTAAGTGATGTTCTGTAGAAGGTTACAGCCAGAGTGAAGTTGCTGTTTGCTGCCCGTCTTGAGGTATAGAAGCTTGCTTCTCGCTGTCCTCGAAGTGGAGCCAAGAGTGGTACCTTGACAATGGTGGCCTTGGACATAACAGTAAGGCCACCCACATCCCTCCTGTGTTGAAGACTCTGCTGAAATGACAGATCTATCCAGGGTGGATCCAGGCGAGAGATGAGACGTCTTGCTATGTTTCTCTCTCTCTCTCTCTCTCTCTCTCTCTCTCTCTCTCTCTCTCTCTCTCTCTCTCTCATCTATCTATCTATCTAAGTATCTATCTATCTATCTATCTATCTATCTATCTATCTATCTATCTATCTATCTATCTATCTATCTATCTCTCTCTCTTTCTGTCACTCAACTAAATTGTTTCGTATGTTAGAAAACTTGATAAAAGTTAGTGATTAAAAAGTTATAAGACATGAGGAGGGAGGAGAGGAACCAGGTATTGCTGAGTAAACTCATGACTTTACTCAACCACTCACTACCTCACTCAACCACTCACTACCTCACTCAACCACTCACTACCTCACTCTACCACTCACTACCTCACTCAACCACTCACTACCTCACTCAACCACTCACTACCTCACTCTACCACTCACTACCTCACTCAACCACTCACTACCTCACTCAACCACTCACTACCTCACTCAACCACTCACTACCTCACTCAACCACTCACTACCTCACTCAACCACTCACTACCTCACTCAACCACTCACTACCTCACTCAACCACTCACTACCTCACTCAACCACTCACTACCTCACTCAACCACTCACTACCTCACTCAACCACTCACTACCTCACTCAACCACTCACTACCTCACTCAACCACTCACTACCTCACTCAACCACTCACTACCTCACTCAACCACTCACTACCTCACTCAACCACTCACTACCTCACTCAACCACTCACTACCTCACTCAACCACTCACTACCTCACTCAACCACTCACTACCTCACTCAACCACTCACTACCTCACCATCATGTACATATAATGGAGAGAGTAATCTAAATAAAGATGCACTGGAAGTAGTAGTGGAAACAGCCTCCAGCCCTAGTACTACCTACCTGGAGTCTACTTGGAGGGTGTACCGGGGGGAGGGGAAACGCCCCGCGGCCCAGTCCTTGACCAGGCCTCACGATGGATCAGGGCCTGATCAACCAGCCTGTTACTGCTGGCCGCACGTAGTCCAACGTACGAACCACAGCTCGGCTGGTCGGATACTGACTTTAGGTATATGTCCAGCTCCCTCTTGAAGGCAACCAGAGGTCTACTGGTAATTCCCCTTATGGCTGATGGGAGGCTGTTGAACAGACTTGTGCCCCGGACACTTATTGTGTTTTCTCTTAGTGTACCAGTGGCGCCCCTACTTTTCACTGGGGGTATGTTGCACCGTCTGCCAAGTCTTTTGCTTTCGTAGGGAGTGATTTCTGTGTGCAGATTAGGGAAAAGTCCTTCCAGGTTCTTCCAGGTGTAGATTATGATGTATCTCTCTCGCCTGCGCTCCAGTGAATACAAGTCAAGAGCTTCCAAGCGTTCCCAGTAGTTAAGGTGTTTGATGGAACTTATATGTGCAGTAAAGGTTCTCTGTACATTCTCTGGATCTGCAATTTCACCTGCCTTGAATGGAGATGTTAATGTACAGCAGTATTCTAGCCTAGAGAAAACAAGTAATTTAAAAAGGATCATCATTGGCTTAGCATCTCTTGTCTTGAATGTTCTCATTATCCATCCTATCAGTTTCCTCGCAGATGTGATAGTGGCATGTTGTGATCCTTGAAGGTGAGATCCTCAGGCATTACCACTCCCAGGTCCTTCAAATTACTTTTCCGCTCTACTGTGTGATTAGAGTTTGTAGTATACTCAGTTCTAGCTATTATTTCCTCCAGTTTTCCATAACGGAGTAGTTGGAATTTGTCTTCATTGAACATCATATTGTTCTTTGTTGCCCATTGGAAAACTTGGTTTATATCTTCTTGGAGATTTGCCGTGTCCTCAATGGATGACACTCTCATGCAGATCCTAGTATCGTCTGCAGTGGATGATACGGTGCTATGGTTTACATCTCTGTCTATGTCTGATATGAGAACGAGGAACAGGATGGGGTGAGTACTGTGCCTTGTGGAACAGAGCTTTTCACTGTGGCAGCCTCTTACTTATCTCTGTTTACCACTACTCCTTGTGTTCGATTGGTTAGAAAGTTGAAGATCCATCTGCCCATTTGTGCTATTACACCATGATCGCACTTGTCAATGGCTTTTGAAAAGTCTTTGCATACTATATCTGCATTATGTTTGTCTTCCAGTGCATCCAAGACCATATCATAGTGGTCCAGTAGTTGCGAGAGGCAGAATCGACCTGCTCTAAACCCATGCTGCCCTGGATTGTGCAGTTGTTGGGAATCCAAGTGGTTTGCGATCATGCTTAGAACTCTTTCAAATATTTTTATGGTGTGGGACGTTAGACCTATTGGTCTATAATTCTTGGCTATTGCTTTGCTGCCATCTTTATGGAGTGGGGCTATATCCGTTGCTTTTAACTACTGTGGGATTACACCCGTGTCTGTGCTCGCTCTCCATAGCTTAAGGCACGCGAAAGGGGTTTCTTGCAGGTCTTAATGAACACGGAGTTTCTGGCATACATTGGCATACATCACATCAAAACAAAAAAGGTGTGTCGGCACTACGCTCGAAAAACCTGCAAATATGAACAAACTGGAAATAGAAATGGTATGCGTCAACATGACCACCCTAGGAAATGTTGTACTCTCTAAAAAAAAAAAAAAAAAATGTCATTCCAAGACGTGCACATACTTCCACCCTAAAATGTGCAATGACTCAGTAAATGAGAGACTTTGTTATGATGGTACTTTCCCGGCGTTTCATGTGAGGGAACGCGGTGCATGAGGCAACATGAAAATAAAATTGATCATAGTAGTTACAACCAAGCAGACAGCAATTATTTTTAGTGCCATGAAACGAAAAAGAGAGGTAAGAATACACCACCACTGGCAAAGTAGGCAGATGGATCTTCAACTTCCTAACCAATCGAACACAAAGAGTAGTGGTAAACATAGTTAAATCGGATGCTGCCATAGTGAAGAGCTCTGTCCCACAAGGCACAGTACTCGCACCTATCCTGTTCCTCATTCTCATATCAGACATAGACAGAGATGTAAACTGTATCATCCACTGCAGACGATACTAGGATCTGCATGAGAGTGTCATCCATTGAGGACACGGCAAATCTCCAAGAAGATATAAACCAAGTTTTCCAATGGGCAACAGAGAACAATATGATGTTCAATGAAGACAAATTCCAACTACTCCGTTATGGAAAACTGGAGGAAATAATAGCTAGAACTGAGTATACTACAAACTCTAATCACACAACAGAGCGGAAAAGTAATCTGAAGGACCTGGGAGTGGTAATGTCTGAGGATCTCACCTTCAAGGACCACAACAATGCCACTATTACATCTGCGAGGAAACTGATAGGATGGATAATGAGAACATTCAAGACAAGAGATGCCAAGCCAATGATGATCCTTTTTAAATCACTTGTTCTCTCTAGGCTGGAACACTGCTGTATATTAACATCCCCATTCAAGGCAGGTGAAATTGCAGATCTAGAGAATGTACAGAGAACCTTTACTGCACGTATAAGTTCCATCAAACACCTTAACTACTGGGAACGCCTGGAAGCACTAGACTTATATTCACTGGAGCGCAGGCGAGAGAGATATATCATAATCTACACCTGGAAGATTCTGGAGGGACTGGTCCTAATATGCACACATAAATCACTCCATACGAAAGCAAAAGACTTGGCAGACGGTGCACATACCCCCAGTGAAAAGTAGGGGCGCCACTGGCACACTAAGAGAAAACACAATAAGTGTCCTGGGCCCAAGACTGTTCAACAGCCTCCCACCAGCCATAAGGGGCATTACCAATAGATCTCTGGTTGCCTTCAATAGGGAGCTGGACAGATACCTAAAGTCAGTGCCAGATCAGCCGGGCTGTGGTTCGTACGTTGGACTACGTGCAGCCAGCAGTAACAGCCTCGTTGATCAGGCCCTGATCCACAGGGAGGCCTGGTCATAGACCGGGCCGCGGGGACGTCGATCCCCGGAATGCCCTCCAGGTAGACTCCAGGTAGGTAGACCACTTAGGAACCATCCTGGACTGGAAACGAAGCCACTGGAAACAAAACCAACGATGGGTTTACCACAGCCACTGATACTGAAGACAACAAACAAGCTTCCCAGCTCAGCGACAAACAGCATAACATCATTTGTGTTTGCAAACATCTAGGGTCTCAAACACAACAACAACACCAAAATCAACGGGTCTCCTCACGGAGTTGAATGCAATGTTTACAGCCTTGACGGAGACCCACGTATCAGGTTACTTTGACACTGAAATATAGATACCTGGGTACAACCTACTCAGATGCGACCTGAAAAACAGACAGCAAGAGGAAGGGGGTCGGATGGTCTGTATACTAGAGTCACTCACATGCGCCGAATTATTTAATACCACGAATGATGTTGTCGTGATGGTTCTTTCTCCTTAACAGCCAGTGTGATGGTCCTTTAATTGGTGAGCAGCAATATATATTACGTAATGTAACATGTACTATCCCCTCTCCCTCCCCCGGGCAACACGCTATCCGTCCTATCCAGGGATAGACCAGTACTGGTGGTTAATACAGCCAACTTGATCCAAGAATAGACTGGTGATAGGGGTGAGATTAGTGAGACCAGCGTGATCTTAGGATTATTTGCCACACCTGTCTGGAGACTATGATTGACCAAGGAAATGGACTGGTTTTATACAGAGGAAATCAACCAGCAAAAGAGATGGTGTAATAAACGTCTGTAGCGGAGAGGTCACTCCGGATACTAACTAAACCAAACGAGTTTAGCAGACGGAGGATCAAGCCTCCACCAGACAGACCAAGCAGCGGAATGTAGGATGTATATACCAAGAGGTGCGTATCTATGAGAGTCTATACACTGAAAGGTATGCATCTGTATATATATGATATATATATATATATATATATATATATATATATATATATATATATATATATATATATATATATATATATATATATATATATATATTCAGAAGCGATAAACTGAAAATTATTTAACATGATTTTCACCGACACATTTTAATTTCACTCTCCGGCGTCGCCGCATATTTTGGCGCCTAATTTGAACGTTTTAAGTTCCACCGCTGAGGATTTTGGAAGTTATCCGTGCCATTCCAGGATAAAATTTTGTTCGGATTTTTAGCCCCGGAGGGTTAGCCACCCAGGATAACCCAAGAAAGGCAGTGCGTCATCGAGGACTGTCTGTCTTATTTCACTCTTGTTTCCTCAGGATGCGACCCACACCAGTTTACTGACACCCAGGTACCTACTTGCTTGCTAGGTGAACTGGACAACAGGTGTAAGGAAACACGCCCAATGTTTCCACCCTTTCCGGGGATCGAACCACGGACACTCAGTGTGTGAAGCCAGAGAGTTGCCTACCAGGCCACGGGCCACCACGGGCCACGCTGTGGATGGATTCAACAACTCTCGTCACAGTACACGTGTACATGCCAATTGTTCCTAGAATTTGTTCCTCGTTACTGTACACAAGGGTAGAAAATTTGAAGCTGATTGTATGAGGCGTTCTCGAGTTATGAGCGAAATAAAATAGAAAAGTTGAAGGAAGAACAAATGAAAATCAGGCAGCCTCTAAAAAGGTCTCCCTTCGGGGATATCTAATGACCTTTTCGCTGTAGAAAGACCTTAAGTTAAGGTTAATAAGCGACCATTCTGACTACCTTTGCTTGTGGCAGTCCTACCTTTAAGGTACACTCAAAACTCTCATTTTTTTTTAGTCGAGACTAAAAATATTACACTACGATTCCCATATTTTTGTGTAAAAGAATGATAATGTAAGCACTGGGATCAGTGTGAGAGTTGGAAGCAGCAGGAGTCTCGTCTCACGCTGCTGCTGTGTCATAAAGCTGTAAACAGGAGCTTGGCAATAAGACAGTGACAGGTGACGGTCGGAGACTTACCTCAGACAGAGTACTTCCTCCCCACCAACCTGCCACACACCCAGCTGTTGACCCACCACCCTGCCACACACCCAGCTGTTGACCCACCACTCTGCCACACACCCAGCTGCTGACCCACCACCCTGCCACACACCCAGCTGCTGACCCACCACTCTGCCACACAACCAGCTGCTGACCCACCACCCTGCCACACACCCAGCTGTTGACCCACCACCCTGCCACACACCTAGCTGCTGCCCCACCACCCTGCCACACACCCAGCTGCTGACCCACCACCCTGCCACACCCAGCTGCTGACCCACCACCCTGCCACACACCCAGCTGCTGACCCACCACCCTGCCACACACCCAGCTGCTGATCCACCACCCTGCCCCACACCCAGCTGCTGACCCACCACCCTGCCACACACCCAGCTGCTGACCCACCACCCTGCTGGGAGAGTCAGTCCTTGTGTTGCAGAAGATACTTTGTGTTGCACTTGCTACTTTGCATGTTGCAGATCCTTTGTGTATTAAAGAATGTCCTCTCTGTGTTGCAGGTCTTATGTGTTGTAGAAAATCCTTTGTATGTTGAAGATCTTATGAAGGTTGCAGAGGCACTTTTGTATGTTGCAGAAGGTCTTATGTGTGTTGGAGAAGATCCTTTGTGTGTTGGAGATCGTTAGTAAGTTAGAGAAAGATTTTCCTAGTGGGATGTTCTTCACGTGATGGAGAAGGTCCTTTGAGTGGTGGAGAAGGTCCTTCGAGTGGTGGAGGTCTTTTGAGTGGTGGAGAAGGTCCTTTGAGTGGTGGACAAGGTCCTTCGAGTGGTGGAGAAGGTCCTTCGAGTGGTGGAGAATGTCCTTTGAGTGGTGGAGAATGTCCTTTGAGTGGCGAAGAATGTCCTTCGAGTGGTGAAGAAGGTCTTTTGAGTGGAGAAGAATGTCCTTTGAGTGGTGGAGAAGGTCCTTCGAGTGGTGGAGGTCTTTTGAGTGGTGGAGAAGGTCCTGTGAGTGGTGGACAAGGTCCTTCGAGTGGTGGAGAAGGTCCTTCGAGTGGTGGAGAATGTCCTTTGAGTGGCGAAGAATGTCCTTCGAGTGGTGAAGAAGGTCTTTTGAGTGGAGAAGAATGTCCTTTGAGTGGTGGAGAAGGTCGGCTGTCTGATAGAGATTCAGTAATAATGTAAACAAGCAACCAACATCATCAACTACAACCCTCACACTCACCAACCACAACCACAACATCCCCTACCACCAACCACAACTACACCCCCCTTCACTCTCAGAACTATCTTTGATATACTTTGAAGGTTTCCGAGAGCCCGGCTTTGAGCCAGGCTTGTCTACTATTGGCATGATCGACCAGATTGTTACTGCTGGTGTTAACAGTGTAATATTTGTGTAATGTATAGATTCCCTAATGTCCTTATAGTAACGTTTCCTTGTCATGCTGAAGTCACGTGACGTCAGCATGACAAGGGATCCTTACTATAATGGCATTATCATGGCGGCCATCACCACATCATCATGTCATAATACATTATTATACATCATTGTACATGACACAATTTGCTGCTCATAAACTTTTTATCTTGTGAAAAAATTTCGTACCAGGTAATATACATATATATATATATATATATATATATATATATATATATATATATATATATATATATATTGTATGTTGTGTGTGTGTGTGTGTGTGTGTGTGTGTGTGTGTGTGTGTGTGTGTGTGTGTGTGTGTGTGTGTGTGTGTGTGTGTGTGTGTGTATTTCGACCCCACAATGAGACCCTTCTCAGCAGATTAAAAGATGTTAGTTTATTCGTCAAGGAAGAATCACCTGACACGGTATTTTGTCATGGGCTGACCCCTTCAAGGCGGAAGAGGGTTTGTGGGGAAGTGTTTGAGTGGCGCCCGCCTTTTTTATTTATTTATTTACCCCCAGTAGCTACGTTACATTGACGTATGACGTTGATGTGGTTACCTTGACGTCATCGTTACCTTAACTTGTCGTTTAAGACGACCAGACGACAGAGGAAGGCGTCCGTCAGTGTCCGCTACTGGAGGAGGATAGTGGGACGACCACCGCGGCGTTGCGCTCATTCTTATAACCAACTCCGCCAAGCACTCGAAGCTGTCCTTATTATACTGCAAGTGTGAGGGATAATGCACGGCAGGAAGTCTACTCCACCACTCACTGAACCTAAGCTCAGAAAATCGAGGAAGAAAAGTTTTTTTTTGCCAGTTCGTGAGAGTAATTTTGGTTCGCTGAAGACTTTCGGCACTTGTTTTTTTTTTTATATATTTATTTTTTGCAGAAGAGCACCTTCACGCTGTTGGATGGCTCTTGATCCAAGAAATTAAAGGTGGCTAAGCCCCTTACGGGTTTAGCGCTTCAATATGCTCAAGAAGTACTCTTAGAAGTACAAACGAGCGTAATGTGCTGCGTGGAGACCTCCAGTGGCAGTGTTTGAAAAGGGAAGGTCACGAAATTCAACATCAACAATCAGACAACTGGCCGGGACAAAATACGCAAAGAAACTACCAGACTTAATTAAGCAGCCTTAATTAAGCAGCCTTAATTAAGCGCCATCAACCACAACAACAACAACACTTGGAAGAGCTGAGTTAATAGGCATGCAGTGTCTGTATTGTGTATGTTTTGCTGAGAAAGTTTGCCAGACGATTATTTAGAACACTGGAGAATGTACAGAAGGTGAAGGGGGTTATTGAGGTGCTCAAGAACGATAATATGTCACAGCGAGCAAAAAGGAAACTTTAGTTCGTGAAATTAATGATACAGAAGAGAAACATAAACATTCCTGCCAGACCGAAGAATCACATGGGGAGATAAAATGCAGTCCGGAAAGTTGCAAGAACTCGTCCATTACTTAAAAGTGTTTCATACACTGATGATGAAAAGGAAATGAGCGAAATCTTAAAATACTAGTATGAATCAATGTTTAGAAATCCACTGAATGAGACTAGAGTGGTTGACGCAGAACATTTATGTTATTAACCCGGCGGACCTGCAAACCTTATATCTAACATAAGCACTAACCCCATAATACTCGAATGTAAAGCAGCCAACACGACCACAACGCTGCACCTGTGACCGACTCATGGAGTTCTCTTTATAAAGAAGTGTAAAATACCACTAACACGAGCACTCAGCATTTTCTGAAGAAGGAGCTTAGATCTAGGTCAACTAGAAGGGAACTTCAAGAGTGCAGACTTAACTCCTCTTCACAGAAGAGGCAGCAGAGCGCTGGAAGAACAATACAGGTCAGTGGTACTAACATCATGCGCCATCAAAATCTTTGAAAGGGAGATGAGGCGCCAAATTAAAATCTTTATGAGAAATCATGAGCTGTAAAGTATACAAACCAACATGGATTTAGAGAGGGAAGATCATGCTTGTCACAGCAACTGAATCATTATGTCAGCATTAACGAGGCCTTGGAAGAAAATAAAAAAATAGATGTGGTCTACGCGAATTTTATAAAGACGTTTGACTAATGCGACCACGGAATTCACAGACTGCACAGTGCCAATACAGCACTTAAATTGCTGTAGACGCATAAAAGTTTTGAAAATGTACTCTCTGTAGCGAGAGAGAGAGAGAGAGAGAGAGAGAGAGAGAGAGAGAGAGAGAAGATGCGTGGTAGATAGCAGAGAGCCTGGCCCCTGACCTACACAGTGTAATAATGTACTGAGGCGAGAGATATGGGAGGAAATATATAATAAGCCCAGTGAATAGCAGGGGCGCAGAGGGTACAATAAGAGAGCATTGCACCAATATCCGTGGTCCCGGACTATTCAACACTATTGGAAAAAGTGTAGAAATCTTCAAGAGGAAACTCGACAAATATGTCCGTCAAGTGTCAGATCAGCTAGGCTGTAATGGATATGTGGGCCAGGGGGCCGCCAGTAGGAACAGCCTGGTTGACCAGCCAAGCACCAGACAAGTCTAGACAATGGCCAGGCTACGAGAGTATGAGAACTCTTGATTACAGGTATATTACAGGTATAGTACAGAACCGTGAAATTTGTATTTGGAGTAGTTCATCACCGCTATACGGTGCTTTGAGCCCGCAGCGGGGGTTTCCTTGATGCCGGGGAATGGCTTTTGATTGAAGGAAATGGATCCACACTCCCCTTCCCAGGCTCAAACCCCACTTCCTGCCATTCCCCAGGCGCTGTATGGACCTTACTGGTTTATCTGGTGTCCCTCAGTGTAATAACAACGTGGTTGGTCACTGTGTATTAGCGTCTTGTAGACATAACTAACCCAATCTGGTTTAGTTATGTCACCCATATTAAAAGTCTTGGCGCTTAATTAAATAACGAGCATGGGGATACCATCGTAAACAGTGAGTAAGGGGATACCATCGTGAACAGTGAGGATACCATCGTGAACGTGGTAAGGGATACCATCGTGAACAGTGAGTAAGGGGATACCATCGTAAACAGTGAGTAAGGGGATACCATCGTGAACAGTGAGTAAGGGGATACCATCGTGAACAGTGAGTAAGGGATACCATCGTGAACAGTGAGTAAGGGGATACCATCGTGAACAGTGAGTAAGGGGATACCATCGTAAACAGTGAGTAAGGGGATACCATCGTGAACAGTGAGTAAGGGGATACCATCGTGAACAGTGAGTAAGGGGATACCATCGTGAACAGTGAGTAAGGGGATACCATCGTAAACAGTGAGTAAGGGGATACCATCGTGAACAGTGAGTAAGGGGATACCATCGTAAACAGTAAGGGGATACCATCGTGAACAGTGAGTAAGGGGATACCATCGTAAACAGTGAGTAAGGGGATACCATCGTGAACAGTGAGTAAGGGGATACCATCGTGAACAGTGAGTAAGGGGATACCATCGTAAACAGTGAGTAAGGGGATACCATCGTGAACAGTGAGTAAGGGGATACCATCGTGAACAGTGAGTAAGAGGATACCAACGTAAACAGTGAGAGAGGGGATACCAACGTAAACAGTGAGTAAGGTGATACCATCGTAAACAGTGAGAGAGGGGATACCAACGTAAACAGTGAGAGAGGGGATACCAACGTTCTAAGGAACTATGATAAGACATAAATATCCCAGTCATGTTATTTTTTATAGTCAGGTAATTGGTTATAACCTAACCTATCCTTATTTAACATAACCTAACTTATCCTAATGTAACATAACCTAACCTATTCTAATCTAACATAACCTAACCTATTCTAATCTAACATAACCTAACTTATCCTAATCTAACATAACCTAACTTATCCTAATCTAACATAACCTAACTTATCCTAATCTAACATAACCTAACTTATCCTAATCTAACATAACCTAACTTATCCTAATCTAACATAACCTAACTTATCCTAATCTAACATAACTTAATCTAACCTAACCTAATACAGTCTAACCTATTCTAACGTAACCTAACCTAATGTAACATAACCTAATCTAATCTAACCTAACCTAATCTAACCTAGCCTAACGTAACATAGCCTAACTTAACCTAGAAAAAACATCTCAATTTCGAAGATATACACACAGGTCAGAAATACACCAACTAAAATTTAATGCGTGCTACACTGCACGTTATGCTCGGAGGAGAGGTGGGACCAACACACTGCACGTTATGCTCGGAGGAGAGGTGGGACTAACACTGCACGTTATGCTCGGAGGAGAGGTGGGACCAACACTCTGCACGTTATGCTCGGAGGAGAGGTGGGACCAACACACTGCACGTTATGCTCGGAGGAGAGGTGGGACCAACACACTGCACGTTATGCTCTGAGGAGAGGTGGGACCAACACTCTGCACGTCATGCTCGGAGGAGAGGTGGGACCAACACTCTGCACGTATGCTCGGAGGAGAGGTGGGACCAACACTCTGCACGTTATGCTTGGAGGAGAGGTGGGACCAACACTCTGCACGTCATGCTCTGAGGAGAGGTGGGACCAACACACTGCACGTTATGCTCGGAGGAGAGGTGGGACCAACACTCTGCACGTATGCTCGGAGGAGAGGTGGGACCAACACTCTGCACGTATGCTCGAGGAGAGGTGGGACCAACACCTGCACGTTCATGCTCGGAGAGAGGTGGGACCAACACTCTGCACGTCATGCTCGGAGGAGAGGTGGGACCAACACTCTGCACGTCATGCTCGGAGGAGAGGTGGGACCAACACTCTGCACGTTATGCTCGGAGGAGAGGTGGGACCAACACTCTGCACGTCATGCTCGGAGGAGAGGTGGGACCAACACTCTGCACGTTATGCTCGGAGGAGAGGTGGGACCAACACTCTGCACGTTATGCTCGGAGGAGAGGTGGGACCAACACACTGCACGTTATGCTCGGAGGAGAGGTGGGACCAACACTCTGCACGTTATGCTCGGAGGAGAGGTGGGAACAACACACTGCACGTTATGCTCGGAGGAGGGTGGGACCAACACTCTGCACGTCATGCTCGGAGGAGAGGTGGGACCAACACACTGCACGTCTATGCTCGGAGGAGGTGGACCAACACACTGACGTTATGCTCCGGAGGAGTGGTGGGACCAACACTCTGCACGTTATGCTCGGAGGAGAGGTGGGAACAACACATGCACGTTATGCTCGGAGAGAGTGGACAACACCTGCGTGTAGGAGAGGTGGGACCAACCCTGCGTTATCTCGGAGAAGTGGGACAACACCTGCGTCTATCTCGGAGAGGTGGGACCAACACTCTGCACGTCATGCTCGGAGGAGAGGTGGGACCAACACACTGCACGTTATGCTCGGAGGAGAGGTGGGACCAACACACTGCACGGCTACCTACCCAAACATCCGCTGTCTGTCTACAAGAGCAGCGATGATTCCCTCTTATAATTACACTTGATTAACCCAAACTGTGTCTTTACTGTCTACGATTTGACATCAAAAGGCCAGGTAGCGACCACAGCAATCATTGTGAGTACTGTTGTGTGTCCTGATCAACAGGAACTGCGGTCCCTCTCTTCTGTTGCTGTTTCTGTTGGCTACAGAAGATAAAACGACTAACGGCAAGGTAAACAGTCACAGCCAAGAGGATGTGTGTGATCGGGTCTTCCAAACACCGATTTTTTATATATATAAACATCATAATGTGAGCAGAGAGTATATATAAGTTTATACAGACTTCAGATTATCGCCAGAAAATTCGTCTAAGTGGTTGAAACATCTGGTTGACGCGAAGTAATCAATAACAATTGGATGTAAATCCACGCAAACAAGTCTTGGATAAATGAACCATATATATATATATATATATATATATATATATATATATATATATATATATATATATATATATCAGAGGGAGAATATATCCACAGGTATGTAAATAAGACACAATATGCCGTTTGTGACATTGCGTTGAGAGGACGTTTCGCTCACTAGAGACTTCAAGAACTCACACGGGAACTAATGGAGTCCCCTGGTGGGCGAAAACTCTTTTGAATAAAATTCTATGAACCGCATTGTGTGTCCGGCTGACATGGGAATTTAACGTGTGTATTGCAGAGAGGACCTTTACTGAGACGTTTCGCCCGTGGAACAGGCGAAACAAAGTGGAAGAACGAGACACCAAGCCACAGGAAGAAAATAGACTATGATCAAATATCAAAAGGAAGAAAGAGAGAGAGAGACAGAGAGAGAGAGACCAAGAAAAAGGTATGAGCAATGAATACAATTTTATTATATTTATAATGAAAAAGCATTTTCGGCACATACGCCCTTGTTTACCCGACAGTAAACAGTGACGTGGGAGGCAGACCTTGCAAGAACTAGTGTTTTATTTTATTGTTGTTGTTGCTCTTGATTCGAGGAGTTGGAACGAAGGAACGATTGTCTCCCGTTTATATCCATGGGCGCTGCATGGCCCCTACGGATTTAACACTCCCCTTCTTCCCCCATGAACATAATAAAGATAGGGACAACGTCTTGGTTCCCTTGAAATCTATAATAAAGCTCTACACAGAGCAGAATAAAGCTATACACAGAGCAGAATAAAGCTCTACACAGAGCTGAATAAAGCTCTACACAGAGCAGAATAAAGCTCTACACAGAGCTGAGTAAAACTCTATAGAGGTCGTCGTCTCAGAAGTTCTGTATTCTCATCTTCAGGTAGCACGACGAGCAGGTCGTTGTCTCAGCAACGCCATGCTGTCTTCTCCAGGTAGCACGAAGTAGCAGGACAGGTCGTCGTCTCAGCAACGCCATGCTGTCTTCTCCAGGTAGCACGAAGGAGCGGGGCAGGTCGTCGTCTCAGCAACGTCATGCTGTCTTCTCCAGGTAGCACGAAGGAGCTGGGCAGGTCGTAGTCTCAGCAACGCCATGCTGTCTTCTCCAGGTAGCACGAAGGAGCGGAGCAGGTCGTCGTCTCAGCAACGCCATGCTGTCTTCTCCAGGTAGCACGAAGTAGCAGGACAGGTCGTAGTCTCAGCAACGCCATGCTGTCTTCTCCGGGCAGCACAAAGTAGCAGGGCAGGTCGTCGTCTCAGCAACGCCATGCTGTCTTCTCCAGGTAGCACGAAGTAGCAGGGCAGGTCGTAGTCTCAGCAACGTCATGCTGTCTTCTCCAGGTAGCACGAAGGAGCGGGGCAGGTCGTCGTCTCAGCAACGCCATGCTGTCTTCTCCAGGTAGCACGAAGGAGCGGGGCAGGTCGTAGTCTAAGCAACACCATGCTGTCTTCTCCAGGTAGCACGAAGGAGCGGGGCAGGTCGTAGTCTCAGCAACGCCATGCTGTCTTCTCCGGGTAGCACAAAGGAGTGGGGCAGGTCGTCGTCTCAGCAACGCCATGCTGTCTTCTCCAGGTAGCACGAAGGAGCGGGGCAGGTCGTCGTCTCAGCAACGCCATGCTGTCTTCTCCAGGTAGCACGAAGGAGCGGAGCAGGTCGTCGTCTCAGCAACGCCATGCTGTCTTCTCCAGGTAGCACGAAGTAGCAGAGCAGGTCGTAGTCTCAGCAACGCCATGCTGTCTTCTCCAGGTAGCACGAAGGAGCGGGGCAGGTCGTCGTCTCAGCAACGCCATGCTGTCTTCTCCAGGTAGCACGAAGGAGCGGGGCAGGTCGTCGTCTCAGCAACGCCATGCTGTCTTCTCCAGGTAGCACGAAGGAGCGGGCAGGTCGTCGTCTCAGCAACGCCATGCTGTCTTCTCCAGGTAGCACGACGGTCAGGCAAGATTTATAAACTGAATTAAAATAGTAGCAACAATACCGGGGCCCCTGAGCAGCGGCTTCCTGTGTTATTTGACGGGGGTAAAGTGTAGGTTTTGGGAAGGAGGCTCGCCATTATGGGGTGGTAACGCATATTATCCCAGGGTAACGTATCAATAAAGGAAACAACTAGATGAATTTCGCTCGCTGTGCTGTCCGAGACATGTATCCCTGTAGCCCTAGCACCCCCCTCTACCTCAGTGATCACAGACAGGTATCTTTGTAGTCCCAGCACCCTCTACCTCATTGATCATGGACAGGCATCCCTGTAGCTCTAGACCCTCTCTACCTCAGTGATCAGAGACAGGTATCCCTGGTATCCCTGTAGTTCTAGCCATTCTCTACCTCAGTGATCAGAGACAGGTATCCCTGTAGCCCTAGCCCCCCTCTACCTCAGTGATCAGATACAGGTATCCCTGTAGTCCTAGCCCTCTCTACCTCAGTGATCAGAGACAGGTATCCCTGTAGCCCTAGTCTATCTCTACTTCAGTGATCAGAGACAGGTATCGTAGCCCTAGCCCCCTTCTACCTCAGTGATCAGAGACAGGTATCCCTGGTATCACTGTAGCCCTAGCCCCCTCTACCTCAGTGATCAGAGACAAGTATCCTGGTATCACTGTAGCCCTAGCTTTCATCTACCTCAGTGATCAGAGACAGGTATCCCTGTAGTCCTAGCCCCTCTACCTCAGTGATCAGAGACAGGTATCCTTGGTATCCCTGTATTCCTAGCCCCTTTACGTCAGTGATCAGAGACAGGTATCCTTGTAACTACAGTTCCCCTCTACCTCAGTGATCAGTGACAGGTATCCCCGTATTTCATAACTCCAACCCCCTTTACCTCAGTGATCCCTCATAAAAGGTCGTCCAGGTGCTAGAGATCAACACCTTGAATGATGAAGCTCATGATCCAAGGAGCTGGACCTATGTTCCCTTACTTTCGACTGACCCTGCTGGTCTGGCGTTCCCCAAGTTACTGTACGACCTATTTCAATTTAAGAGGCGCCTGAGTTCACCCGTCTCCTAATATCATGTTTATTTTCCCACTATAATCTACCTTGTCCATAATTACTATCGCATTTGCTTTGTCTGCTTTCGAAAGGTGAAGTCCAGGATCTTTCCTTAATTTATGGTATAACTTAACAAATCTTTAAGGACAATTGTGTTGCAAAGGTGTGAGCTTCGCTCAGACCCTGCATAGTAAAAATAATACATGTATTTTTGTAATTAAGCTTAATCTTGAATATCTGTTGTAGGCCTCTGATAATAATTAACATGCCAAAAGCCACTGAAGGGAAGTGCGCAATAATTGCCAGTGTAGGCCTAAGACCATTATAAGCGACTCTTTAATTTTTTGACTTCATAGCTAGATATTCTAGTGCTTCAGAGGGGTGTTATATGCTACACAATTTTCAAATAAAATTTGCATAATGTGGCCTAAAAGCCCACTTAAATTTTAAGCCTTCCTGTAAGTTATACATACCAGTGCTAAAAGTTATGGAAGGGAATCTAATGACTCAAGTTAAAAAAGGACTCGTGAACAGACACTGGGATATATTTAAGAGAAAACGTTTCGCTCATGAGACCTCGATCACTTCTAACATACAAAGAGTTAATAGTAATATGTATATATTAGCAAAATATAAGATGTAAGGCCGGGTAATGATTCATAAAAGTTACATATAGTTTGAGTGAGCTTTGAGATGGCGTCAGTAGCCTGTGAAGTCACCTCTGAGGTCACCTGTGAGGTTACCTGTGAGGTCACCTGTGAGGTCACCTGTGAGGTCACCTGTGAGATCACTTGTGAGATGGGTGGGGCTTAACATGGTCGAGTATCAGGTCGATGAAAAATCTTCCAACTTTTCAGTTCATAGTGTCGGTGACGGTCACTGTGTCGGTGACGGTGACGGTGACGGTGTCGGTGACGGTGATGATGGAGACTCACTCATTTTCGGCGTCTAAAGTTAGGTTTTGTGATGAAGAGTTGTGTCTCTTTCCAACTCATCAAATGTCCTCCAGAATTTCTTTGGCGAACAACAAGATTTGTTTAAGTCGTCCCTGACACAGGTCGTCCCTGACACCGTCGTCCCTGACACCGTCGTCCCTGACAGTCGAATTTATACTCAAGCGGATACATATTATTGTTTTGCCGCTGTGGAAGTTAGAGGTTTAAGATTGCTGTTTAGTGAGGTGCTTGATGAAGGATGTAACCACGATGGCCACGTTAAATGGTGCTTCTAGCCAGCGCCTGGCGGGTGTTCCTGACAACAAGACTGCATGGGAGAACTAAGAGCTACCTGCTGGTACGTTCCGCGGACGATTTTGTTGAGGATACCTTGAACCTTGAGCATGCAACCCCGAGGAAGAAAAGAGGGGAAATGAAAACTTTTGGAGGCTTGTGTTATACAGGGACACGTGAGGCTTGTGTTATATAGGTACACGCTAGACTTGTGTTACATAGGTACACGCCTCTGCAGGAAAAGAAGGGCTGGAGGCTCCAAAAGCTCTCAAAATGATAATACCCAGGTCACCTCTTCTGGTACGGTGTTGTAGTGTGAACCAAAGTGAGTTAGATCGTCCTTGTTGATGGCTTTTCTGTATGTTTTGAGGGAAGTGTCGGGAGACCTCCATAGGAGGATGTCAAAGAGAGTGTCTCTCATATTATATAACTTGTAATCAGGTCATTATACTTCAGTATTTGCCTATATATGTTATTCTTAACCCTTATAATAATAATAATAATAATAATAATAATAATAATAATAATAATAATAATAATAATAATAATAATAATAATAATAATAATAATAATAATAATAATCATCTTTATTTCTACAAGTACATGTACAAGGTATACAGTCCTAGCTGACATCAATGACATACTGCTATATAGAAAGCCACTTGTTATGCAGTGCATTTCGGGGAAATTAGTCAATTTTTTCCCCAGGATGCGACCCACACCAGGCGACTAACACCCAGGTACATATTTTACTGATAGATGAACATTACCAGCGGGTGTCTTAAGGAAACACGTCCTAATGTTTCCACCCGTACCGGGGATCGAACCACAGAGCTCAGTGTGTGAGCTGAGTGAGCTACGGGACACGATGTTAGAAGAGATCAAGGTCCCAGGATCAAGACTTTTTTAATCAATAACTTCCAGTGTTTGCTGACTTGTCTTTGTAAACCACTTGTGGGTACTGCCAAGGTTTATAAACCAAGGTTTATAACAGATGCCACGTTTTTTAACTTTGTTAGAATCTTACAAAATTTGCACCAACACAGCTTAGCTTTTAGAGTATCATACAATGCATTAGCATTAAAGATTTGAAGCCGATCAGAAGAGGCATTCTCCAGTTATTGAGGGGAAATCAATATCACACTCACAATTTGATTAATAAAACTGGAACATTGTTAGTTACTCAGCTGAATAACAACACGAACCTCCCGTCAAGCACAGGACACAGGAACTAAACATTGGTAGTCGACTACAAGAGGCATTTTAGGCTTATCGCACTCAATCCAACTCTTCGAAGTAGTAATAATGGTAGAAACACCGACGGAATGTTAGGTAAATGGACACAGATGCAACTAATGTGACATTTTATTATGGCAACGTTTCGCTCTCCAGGAGCTTCGTCAAGCCATTACAAACAATACAGGGACACAGAGGGTATATATAAGTAGGTATAGACTGAGGTGCAAAGCATAATATAATCGTGTAGTAGTACCTGTGGTAGTAGTAGTAGTAGTAGTATTAGTACGTGTGGTAATAGTTGAAGTACTTGTGGTAGTAGTAGTAGTAAGTATATGATAGCGAGGTTTATTGTTTTGAGGAGAATTCTTACTAATACTTCAGAGAAGATGAAGCTGCCTTTATTGTGTTTGTGTTAGAAATAGCGATTAATGATGATTCAAGGCATATACGTCTATGGAAATTGGATTCTTTAATCACTAGGCGGACGTCATTGAATTTCATCAGGTGATTGGCGGAATTCCGATATTGAACGCAGGCATTGTTCAAGTTACCGTTTCTACATGTACATATTAATGTGTTCATCGAGACGTGTTTCGAGATGTCTTGTTGCTTCACCTACGTATATTTATCAGCCTCCACAGGGAAAATTATTAACCCCTGCGTTGATCGGTTCAATGTTCTTCAATTTCGTCCTAGTCAGATCTTTTATGGAAGTACGAGTTGCGATGACGACTCTAGTGTTAGCTTGTGCGAGTACTTTAGAGACGTTCAATGCAACCTGGGTGTAGGGAAGGATTATAACTAAGGAGTGGTGTTAGTGCGTGGAGGACTGATGATCTGAAGGGCTCTTTTCTTGCAGTCTTTGATGAAAAAGGAAGGAAAATGTAGCTAGGTGAAGGTTTAGTGAATGTATGTACAGTTCTCGTCAAGAAACTCTGGACCACAAATTCGCTATGCTCTTAGGAAAAATCCGATGATGATGTCTCTTTTGGTCTTAGTATCTTGACTGGAACAGAAGTGTGTGAGATCATTTTTGTTGGTAGGCTTCCTGTAAACTTGAAACCTTAGAGTGTTATCTACTCTGTGAAGGAGGACGTCTAGAAAAGGTAACTTGTCATAGGACTCTTCAAGTGTAAACTGGATAACTGGTTCAACTGCGTTGAGTCTTCGCTGAAGATTCTGCACATCAAAATCTTTGGGAGTTATTATGAGGACGTCGTCCACATAACGTAACCAAGTGACGCTGGTGGGGATGATGCTGGCGAAGAGTTCAGCTTCCAGGTGTTGTTCCATATACAAGTTAGTTAAGACGGCGCTGATGGGGGACCCCATTCCCATACCATATGTTTGTTTGTAGAGCCTGTTGTTGAAATCATTATATATTTTATGGTCAATAAAATCATGCCATTTTAAAAGTAAACTTGTCAAATTAGCATCTACACACTCTAATGACAATCCCAACTTGATAAGTAGGATACACTAGTGCTGGAGGTTTGAAGCCAGTCGCAAGAGCAATTCTCAAGTTGATACATAGAAAATCAAAATCATCATTAGTTTATATAACACTGAGCAGAGGAAACCCACACAGGCAAATAGTTGAATGATCCTTTCCTTAGTTAAAGTAGACCAGCGTTGAAAGTTTAAAGCCGATCTGATGAAACATTCTCAAGTTATAAACGAAAAATTTGGAGGAAGACAAAACAAATTCAGGCAACTACTTATTAGGTATCCCCTTTAAGGGATACTTAATAAAACTGTGAATGTGACCTCAGGATGATCTATTCTGAGTAATAACACGGGTCGCCTGGAGGATGCAACACGACTCACATTTTCAACAATCATTCCACAGCCTGGAAGGTTGTTCACTTCACCTGTGGTTCTTCTTGGCCGGTTAGTGAGAACATCCCATCAGATATGTTGTAGGATGAGCAAGAACCCAGTGTTCAGGTGAATGTGCTCGTTTGGACACGTTCAGTTAAGCAGGAAGGTTTGGACACGTTCAGTTAAGCAGGAAGGTTTGGACACGTTCAGTTAAGCAGGAAGGTTTGGACACGTTCAGTTAAGCAGGAAGGTTTGGACACGTTCAGTTAAGCAGGAAGGGTTGGACACGTTCAGTTAAGCAGGAAGGTTTGGACACGTTCAGTTAAGCAGGAAGGGTTGGACACGTTCGATTTGACGAACTGAATTGGACGAGTTCAGTTGGACGGGTTTGGCTGGACGTGTTCGTTTGGACGCGTCCAGTTAGGCGGGTTGTGTTGGAAGCATCCTCTTAGACGAGTTTTATTAGGTATGTTATGACTGACGTGTTGGGTTGAATGCGTTCCACTTGTAGCGTTTAATTGGACGGGTTACGGGTGTCAATTTTCAAAATGCCATCACAAAATCCCGCCTGTTCCTGTCTTCAAAATGCAAGCGACTTTTACAATAACACTAATATAATACAAATAGATTTTTAAATATATTTTAAAGTGTTCCAGGATGGACTGAAACGTCGTCCGGTTTCTCTTCATTTTCCTGGTTCATCGTGAATTATCCCAGCAATGGTATTATGACTTTTCTTCATCAACGACCATAAAGTGTAATGTCTTCTGTGAATGGCGCACTGACACGCGAGAACACCCCTTAACCAGCACACACAGAGCGTGGCAGTATATAATGAAGGCAGTACCTGGAGCGGACCAGTCAGGTGGTGGGCAGCGTGGCCGGGGAAACAAGGTGCTCACCACAAGGGAAGTATCACACTAGTTTAAGACGTGGAGAATGAGTACAATAACAGGGATCCAGGTGGAAGGGGACACACCTGCCAATCTTCACCTCTACCTTGCTGCCTGCCCTGCCATCACACACCAATATACGACACTACATTCCCCCGGGAGTGTATATTAACTCGTCGTCCTGGACAGATCCCTCGCGATTTACACCCTGAGCGTTTTGTCTGTGTGGGGGTTCATGTCTGTTGATGATATGATCGTGTTCCTTTCAATGAGGAAGTGGGGAGGGGAGATGGGGGGATGATTTGATGTTCGTCAAGGGCTTTTGCTCCAAGGAATAGGAGGTGCCCTTGCATTCCTTTGATTAAACATGATTACCTCACGTTCCCCCAGGGGCGCTGTATAACACTTACGGAATTAGCGCTTCCCAGTGAATATATAATAAGTTACAAATTATAAGTTATATCCAAACTAGCAAGCATATCAGCACTGGCCAGTAGCAGACACAACACTGGTCAGTAGCAGACACAACACTGGTCAGTAGCAGACACAACACTGGTCAGTAGCAGACACAACACTGGCCAGTAGCAGACACAACACTGGTCAGTAGCAGACACAACACTGGTCAGTAGCAGACACAACACTGGTCAGTAGCAGACACAACACTGGTCAGTAGCAGACACAACACTGGTCAGTAGCAGACACAACACTGGTCAGTAGCAGACACACGTACTGGTCAGTAGCAGACACAACACTGGTCAGTAGCAGACACAACACTGGTCAGTAGCAGACACAACACTGGTCAGTAGCAGACACAACACTGGTCAGTAGCAGACACAACACTGGTCAGTAGCAGACACAACACTGGTCAGTAGCAGACACAACACTGGTCAGTAGCAGACACAACACTGGTCAGTAGCAGACACAACACTGGTCAGTAGCAGACACAACACTGGTCAGTAGCAGACACAACACTGGTCAGTAGCAGACACAACACTGGTCAGTAGCAGACACAACACTGGTCAGTAGCAGACACAACACTGGTCAGTAGCAGACACAACACTGGTCAGTAGCAGACACAACACTGGTCAGTAGCAGACACAACACTGGTCAGTAGCAGACACAACACTGGTCAGTAGCAGACACAACACTGGTCAGTAGCAGACACAACACTGGTCAGTAGCAGACACAACACTGGTCAGTAGCAGACACAACACTGGTCAGTAGCAGACACAACACTGGCCAGTAGCAGACACAACACTGGTCAGTAGCAGACACAACACTGGTCAGTAGCAGACACAACACTGGTCAGTAGCAGACACAACACTGGTCAGTAGCAGACACAACACTGGCCAGTAGCAGACACAACACTGGCCAGTAGCAGACACAACACTGGTCAGTAGCAGACACAACACTGGTCAGTAGCAGACACAACACTGGCCAGTAGCAGACACAACACTGGTCAGTAGCAGACACAACACTGGTCAGTAGCAGACACAACACTGGTCAGTAGCAGACACAACACTGGTCAGTAGCAGACACAACACTGGTCAGTAGCAGACACAACACTGGCCAGTAGCAGACACAACACTGGTCAGTAGCAGACACAACACTGGTCAGTAGCAGACACAACACTGGTCAGTAGCAGACACAACACTGGTCAGTAGCAGACACAACACTGGCCAGTAGCAGACACAACACTGGCCAGTAGCAGACACAACACTGGTCAGTAGCAGACACAACACTGGTCAGTAGCAGACACAACACTGGCCAGTAGCAGACACAACACTGGTCAGTAGCAGACACAACACTGGTCAGTAACAGACACAACACTGGCCAGTAGCAGACACAACACTGGCCAGTAACAGACACAACACTGGTCAGTAGCAGACACATCACTGGCCAGTAACAGAGTTGAACCCACAGGCAGACAACACAACAGAAGATACTGCCGTAGATTTCTGGTTCGCTGAAGAGGACCTCAATCTTATTTTGTTGTCTACATGTGGGTTTCTCTGTGTCAGAAAGTTGCATCATCAACATTAATTCACTTTTAATCAACTTGAATTCCAAGTAAATCCGAGAGTCAATTTTTTCCATTATACTTCAAACAGTATATATTGTAAGAAAGTTTCAAAGATTTTTTTTTTACACAGATCCTTTTTACAGACCAAGAGCTGTTATCCTTACTCAGCTTATTTCAAAGCCCAGCTCTATCTGAGATATACTACCCCCCTCCAGGATGCGACCCACAACAGTCGACTAACACCCAGGTACCTACTTACTGCTAGGTGAACAGGGGCAGCAGGTGTAGGGAAAGGTTCAAAGAAGGTTCAAGATGACATCGACAGTGCGTATGTATACTGTGGAAGAGGCTACTAACTCTTGCCCTTCAAGGAGGAGGAGGATGAGAAGATGCCTTAACACCGGTGAAGGGCTCTTGATTCAAGAAACTGTAGCTGCCTTCCCCTTTATTGGATTAAAGGTGTTTGCTTCCCATTCCCCATGCGATGTGCGACCCTTCAGCACCCCATGAATGTAATCAAATATCAGTGCTTTCCAGCTGAGAAGGAGGCCATGTTGACGAGTGAAGGTTGGAGTGCGCGCAGGTATGTTGAGATAAAGTTTAGTGAGTTCTCAAGTTTGTTATCAGTCAAACACTGATACCTTAACACTAGGAGGTGGGACGAGAGGCAACCGGTTACTGCAACACCAGGAGGTGGGACGAAAGGCAACCGGTTGCTGCAACACCAGGAGGTGGGACGAGACAACCGGTTGCTGCAACACCAGGAGGTGGGACGAGGCAGCCGGTTGCTGCAACACCAGGAGGTGGGACGAGAGGCAACCGGTTGCCTCAACACCAGGAGGTGGGACGAGAGGCAACCGGTTGCTGCAACACCAGGAGGTGGGGTAAAAGGCAACCAGTTGCTGCAACAGCACTCTGCAACACTAACAAAGGCAAACATTATCTCGTGCTCGGGCAACAGGAAACAATGAAATTTATTGAACGTTACCTGTTGGTCTAGCAACAGGAAACGGGAACATTAAAAATTTCCTGGTGGTCCACCAATAGAAAACAGTGACATTAAACGTTACTTAGTGGTCCACCAACAGAAAACAGTGACATTAAACGTTACTTAGTGGTCCACCAACAGAAAACAGTGACATTAAACGTTACTTAGTGGTCCACCAATAGAAAACAGTGACATTAAACGTTACTTAGTGGTTCACCAACAGAAAACAGTGACATTAAACGTTACTTAGTGGTCCACCAACAGAAAACAGTGACATTAAACGTTACTTAGTGGTCCACCAATAGAAAACAGTGACATTAAACGTTACTTAGTGGTCCACCAACAGAAAACAGTGACATTAAACGTTACTTAGTGGTCCACCAACAGAAAACAGTGACATTAAACGTTAGTTGGTGGTTCAATAACGGTTCACCAATAGTTCACAAGCGTTGAAAATATGAAGAAGATCAGACGAAGCGTTCTCAGATTATACAGAAAACCATGTACCTGGTACATGATCGGCTCTGCATTAAAGCCGTGCAAAAATATGACATTTAACAAAAAAAATAGCCATTAAAATCGAGTTTTCAATATTTCTTAGGTTTGTTTTCTTGTTATATTTCATCTCAAATTGATTGCAACCCCCCAAAAAAATATATTGAGTAGATGGAATTTACATACAACCTATAAGCTACCAGACAAGGAAAGCTGAGAGGTTGGTACCTAGACTTATTACAGTTATTCTTTCTACTCAGTCATTAGGTCGAAGGTAGAATACCGACAAGTTGATGATTAAGACACGTGTGCAACACCTGTATAACTTTATTGAGAGACGTTTCGCCCACGCAGCAGGCTTTATTAGTCTAATACAGAGGAATGAGGACGAAGATTCATATATTGCTGCCAGTTGAAGAAGTGGTGAGGTATAGCAGTTGATGACATGGTCACATGTGGGCGGGGCCCACTAGTCGAAGTAGGTCAGGCAAATGAGTCAGGCCAGAGACAGCAGTGGAGTTGTAGATATTGTGAGAAGCAGCAATTGAAGACGTGGTCTCACGGGGGCGGGGTTCACCATCGCTGAAAGTTTGAAACCGATCAGAAGAGGCATTTTCTAGTTATTATGTTAGGAAATGAGCAAACTTTCATCTGCAGAGCCTAAGCTTATTGGGTACCATTCTGTTCATAAGATGCATCAGTCATTAAGGTTTGAAGTCTTTCGGAAGAAACATACCTAAGTTATCTTATAGTAAATAATATTATTTAAATTATTTTTTCCCAGTTTGGCACCTACAGTCGTAATGAGGTATTTATTCAAACGTAAATTAATCACAAAAAAATACATAAACATTACCTTATATTTAAAGCAAGTTATGCTTGTAATAAAACCAAAAGTTTGATTGGTTATGCATTGCACAAATAACCAACACATAGGTGAGAGCAGCTTAACACGACGTTTCGGTCCGACTTGGATCATTTACAAAGTTAGTGTGACTTTGTAAATGGTCCAAGTCGGACCGAAACGTCGAAACGTCTTCTATGTGCGGGTTATTTGTGTATTGTTCCAGTCACGGTATTGTGCCTTTTTGTTAATTTTGGTTATGCATTATTTACAGTGGGCAAGGTCGGTTTTTCCCAGAATGGTTAATAACATACCACTGTGGATAGAATACCTTCATATTTCCTGAACATTTATGAGTGAGTTGTCTTTGAATTCATTAATGTGATTATATTCTAACACATAATGACACGAGGTGTGACAATTGTCCATCTGGCAAAGTTAACATTTATTTTGGTCTACATCTGGTGGTGGTGGTGATTTAATTTCCCAGAGATACTCTTGTGGGATCCTTGAATGAATGACATATGATGGAATTAATAGGTGTTTCTGCTGTGCTGCGGGTCTGAGATTCCTTGGAACTAGTCTACCCCCACACTGAGGGAGACGTTGTGGACCTGGATTGGGTCTCATTAAATCTGCAATTACACTCACCATCACAGTTTAACAGTTGAAGGGTGTACATGTGTGAATGTACATAGTGGTGTACTTACATTATTGAGAATACTGGTAATCCATCCGGAGCCGGGCGGTAGTGACATCCAAGAGTCAGCATATTTTGTTGGATGCACCATAGACGTGTGGCTCCTCCTGCATGATATAATGATAACAGATGGACTGACTGGTGTCAATTTCCCCCGGTTTCAAGCCAATAAAGTTCAATTGAGGCCTCTTTTCGAGGCATGGTCACAGACCGGGCCGCGAGGGAGTTGACCCTTGAAACCCTCTCCAGGTATACTCCAAATATACACATTCCAGCAACTATCCTAATCCCTAACGAAGCAGACCATAGTGTTGGAAGTTTAAAGCCGATTGGAGGTGGCTTTCTTAAGTTATCAACGAAAACCCGATATATATATTGGCATGATTTGTAGTAAATTGGCCAGATGTCACGTGCACATGCCAATGGTTGCATGAACTTGTCCCTACTAATAGTACACCGGCGTTGAAAGTTTGAAGCTGATCGGAAGAGGCATTCTCAAGTTATCAACGAAAACATATGTGGAAGGGAAAAAACTTAAAGCAACCACTTAAAGTAACCTTTAGGGAGTGTTAATTACCAGCCTGACCAGACCCCAGGATGACCTTATATTAGTGGAGTCTTAATTAGATTATAACCAAGGCGGGGGAGGGGAGGGTAATGGGGATAATGAGAGAGAGAGAGTGAGAGAGCAAGTGAGTAAAATGGGAGTTCAGTGGCTCCCTCACGGAGTTCCTGGAACTCCAGTGGCAAACTGATGGAAAATTAATCCAACACAAAATGCACAATAAACAAAATTAATAAATATGAAACGAAAGCCAATAATTAATTTTTTTCACAACAGATGAACATTGTTTATTTGTCTGTTTGTGGGTAAAGGAACATTGTTTATTTGTCTGTTTGTGGGTAAAGGAACAAAGCCTTTTTTGTAGCTTCCCATTTAATATTTTTACTAAATATGAATGAATAATTTTTCACAGGAGGCGTTGACCCCAGAAACCCTCTTCAGGTATACGCCAGGTATACATCAAGAGAATTTACATCAATCCCTTTTCTAGGGACTAAAATAATCGTGACTTGTGAACAAGTTATACTCAGCCTCAGTGACCCTCCAGTAGTCGAGAAACTTCAAACCCCATTAACCAACTAAAATACCTTGGCTGACCGGGGATAATTTCGTGAGTTAAGAGAACAGGACATCAACGATTACATGGTGCTGCGTGAGCTGTGTTAGGATAGTTTGTTTTGAAGTTGCCTGAGGATACTCCTTAAGAGAGACCTACTGGAGGTAGGAACTGAGAAACAGACAAGTACATGACAGGGATACGCGAAACAGCGTAAGACTTTAGTTAAAACTTTTCGCACAATAAAATCTTTATCAAGCATAGGAAGTTATAACTTAATAAAATTACTTACCATTGAGAGGTGACGTTCTTACAACAAAGCGTTGCGTTGTTTCTTGGGTAACTTCCCTAAATCACTTGTAACTTGACAATGTTATATTCTGCTGTGACTTACGTTTACGTTTAAAATATGCAAATTAAAATTTCAAGCCAGAATATTTCACAGTTTTTAATCAGCCTTCTGTAAGCACATATGGTTATACTTTTTTCCATATATTTAATTCTTGATAAGATAAAAATAAATGTAAGTGAGTTTGAATTGAAATCAGTAATGGGAAAAAAAGAAGTGCATTAAAGATATATATTTCTCTCAGCGTATATATGATGAGAATTTACTTTAATCCCTATTTTAAGGATTAAAGTTTTCTTGTCTGGTGGTAAAAAAAAAAAAAAAGGTTTTGTGCATCTTTAATGATCCTAGTGTAGTCGATAGTCTTCAAACCCCATTAGTCAACCAGTGAGACTCGGTCTTGTGGGTTAAGTTCAGCAGCAGGACGACCTTAAAGAATTAATTCGTTGCAGGTCATGTGCGTCTTCATCCATCAGGTTTAGAATAATAATTTTTAACTGTGACACGAAAATCTGGCTGTGGATGATGTCATTACCAGTGAGGGATCTAACGTCCTCTCGAGCTTTAACCTTCCCAGGACGGCTCAGAATTTTCCCTGTGGAATTATATTTACATGTTGCATCATGGCAGGTTCAACCTGACTTAATAAGACGTTTGATTTTCCTCACGGTAGAATTTGGAAACTATTTCTCCCGAGGTGAGTCCTACTCTTATGTCGGCCGCTCATTAGAATTTTTCGTCATTTTGCAGAGGCCTTCCACCGACCTATCGGTCCATTCTGTAGCAAAAAACGAAATACATCACAAATTATGAAATTTAAGTTTTTCAACACCATTAAAAAAAAGAAACATTTACTTTTCACGAGTCGTGAGATGGGTTATTACCTCACAGAGAAAACCCTGTGATGATGCCACGCACAGGTTGAGATCTAAATCCAGCAGAAGCCGAGCAGACGTGGAGTTACGATGTAATCCTCTCATGCTTGCATGTTTATCTGTTATATGGAACACAGGATGCAACAGAGTTAAGACGGTGTGTTGTTCTCGGAGGAAAGTGGAGTTGACACAGCGAGCGCTGGTCGTGACTGCTCCTGACAGCACCTCAGCAGGAGACTTACACACCACCATCTTGTTATCTATCCTTATCTATCGTCCGATCCCAGCATGGGGGTTTGTACCCGGGACGGTCAAGTGTACTCTGTACATCCTCAAAGTTACTACGCGAAGGAACACAATATCATGGCTGGGCAAATCACAATTAATCCACAAATTGGAAATGAATACTGGCTGACGGTGTGGTCCTTCTCAGAGCATTATCAAACCGCTTTCTTCCCTTTTCTTTTTCACTCGCGACTTAATAATAAAGGTTCAGCGCTAACAGATACGTCCTTCATATTTCCTTTCGACTTTGTGGGTTAGTTGTGAAGAGTACCTTTATACATCGTTATTATTCTAGAGTACTAACACACCAGTAACATACATGTTTTTTTTTGTGCATGAGTACTTAATTAAGAGTTGTCTTTGCGGGAGGAGAGTCATTTACTTATTGCCTATTAGAAGTTATAATTGCAAGACAATATTTATCCTGGAGATTACCTAGATTCGTTTCTGGAGGTCACTACCGTCGCTGCCGGGTCCCAGACCAGGCCTCATGAGTTCCCTCTTGAAAACAGCCAGGAAGGGCGTTGAAGAGTCGCGGTCTATTAACACTTATTGAATTCTCTCTCAGTGCACTCATCGGTTCTCTGCTTTTCACTTAAGGAATCCTGCACCGTCTGCCAAACCTCAGATTCATAAGTAGCAATTTCGATGTGCAAGTTTGGGACCAAGTCTTAATCTGTGATATTAATTTTTATTTTTTTTAGAGGCTACAACCCACAACAGTTGACTTACACCCATAGGCAGCAGCCAGCTGGTGCAAGGTGGCTTGCCCAAAAGTCTCACACTGTGCAGGAATCGAACCCGGTTTACAACGGTTGTGCACCAACTACTCTAACCACTGAGACAGGAGTGAAGATGCAGACGTACACATATATTGGATTAATAACCGTGAAATTTGTGGTGAAAGGTTTTAATGAGTTTGTGGTGGAGGGAAGCATCCCAGTCATAAACTAGGAGCCCAGGGGAACCTGGCCGACAACCAGACCACCCATCTCTCTCTCTCTCTCTCTCTCTCTCTCTCTCTCTCTCTCTCTCTCTCTCTCTCTCTCTCTCTCTCTCTCTCTCTCTCTCTCTCTCCTTCACACTCACACACCTTACCCAGAATTCATTAGCGGCGTGCTGCAGGGCGGCCGAGGCCTCCACGGCTGCCACCCACCATCACACACTCGTGAGTTCGATGTAGTGCAGGTGTGCTCGACGGAGGGGCTGGCTGGGAGGAAGGGCAGGGGGCGAGGCGTCAAATTTGTTGTACGACACGAGAGTGAATGATAATTACCCCCGCTGCTCGTTAGTTTACGGCTTCGTATTCTGTGGCTAATTTGAGTGTCAATTAGCGGGAACAGAAGAGTCTGTGTGCGTTGTAAGAAGTGAGGGAGCTGGATGGGGTTGCAGTGTGGAGGCTGGTTGCAGTGTATGTTGTTGGTTTATTCGTCAGGAAAAGCCACATGACATGGGTCTGTCATAAGAGAGGGCTATTCAGTGGTGCCAGCAGTATGTTATGGCTATGTATGGGCATGACCTACGTTCTACCCACCAGTGACGTGGCTTAACTGCTGCACCTCATCTGACTTCAGTTTATAGGAATCCATCTTCCTGCCTATACTTCAGATTCATTAAGACTAAGGTACCGAATGTTACGCAGTGTGCTGCACTAAAATATTTTATAAAAAACGTTCCATACATGTAATCGAAGTCGTAACACCGAACACCGGCTTTTAGGCTGAGGGACTGATTACCTCGTCTTCTACTGTCTTCTGTGTATAGTTCTACAAGACTGTGGGACTGATTACTTCGTCTTTTACTGTCTTCTGTGTATAGTTCTACAAGACTGTGGGACTGATTACCTCGTCTTCTAATGTCTTCTGTGTATAGTTCTACAAGGCTGAGGGACTGATTACCTCGTCTTCTACTGTCTTCTGTGTATAGTTCTACAAGACTGTGGGACTGATTACTTCGTCTTTTACTGTCTTCTGTGTATAGTTCTACAAGGCTGTGGGACTGATTACTTCGTCTTGTACTGTCTTCTGTGTATAGTTCTACAAGACTGTGGGACTGATTACTTCGTCTTTTACTGTCTTCTGTGTATAGTTCTACAAGGCTGTGGGACTGATTACTTCGTCTTGTACTGTCTTCTGTGTATAGTTCTACAAGGCTGTGGGACTGATTACTTCGTCTTGTACTGTCTTCTGTGTATAGTTCTACAAGACTGTGGGACTGATTACTTCGTCTTCTACTGTCTTCTGTGTATAGTTCTACAAGGCTGAGGGACTGATTACCTGGTCTTCTACTGTCTTCTATGTATAGTTCTACAAGGCTGAGGGACTGATTACCTCGTCTTCTACTGTCTTCTGTGTATAGTTCTACAAGGCTGAGGGACTGATTACCTCGTCTTCTACTGTCTTCTGTGTATAGTTCTACAAGCTGAGGGACTGATTACCTCACTGTCTACTGTGTATAGTTCTACAAGCTGTGGGACTGATTACCTCGTCTTCTACTGTCTTCTGTGTATAGTTCTACAAGGCTGTGGGACTGATTACCTCGTCTTATACTGTCTTCTGTGTATAGTTCTACAAGGCTGAGGGACTGATTACCTCGTCTTGTACTGTCTTCTGTGTATAGTTCTACAAGGCTGTGGGACTGATTACCTCGTCTTGTACTGTCTTCTGTGTATAGTTCTACAAGGCTGTGGGACTGATTATCTCGTCTTGTACTGTCTTCTGTGTATAGTTCTACAAGGCTGAGGGACTAATTATCTCGTCTTGTACTGTCTTCTGTGTATAGTTCTACAAGGCTGTGGGACTGATTATCTCGTCTTCTACTGTCTTCTGTGCATAGTTCTACAAGGCTGTGGGACTGATTATCACGTCTTGTACTGTCTTCTGTGTACTATAGTTCTACAAGGCTGTGGGACTGATTACCTCGTCTTGTACTGTTTTCTGTGTATAGTTCTACAAGGCTGAGGGACTGATTATCTCGTCTTGTACTGTCTTCTGTGTATAGTTCTACAAGGCTGAGGGACTGATTATCTCGTCTTGTACTGTTTTCTGTGTATAGTTCTACAAGGCTGTGGGACTGATTACCTGGTCTTCTACTGTCTTCTATGTATAGTTCTACAAGGCTGACGGACTGATTACCTCGTCTTCTACTGTCTTCTGTGTATAGTTCTACAAGGCTGAGGGACTGATTACCTCGTCTTCTACTGTCTTCTGTGTATAGTTCTACAAGGCTGAGGGACTAATTACCTCGTCTTGTACTGTCTTCTGTGTATAGTTCTACAAGGCTGTGGGACTGATTACCTCGTCTTCTACTGTCTTCTGTGTATAGTTCTACAAGGCTGTGGGACTGATTACCTCGTCTTCTACTGTCTTCTGTGTATAGTTCTACAAGGCTGAGGGACTGATTACCTCACTGTCTTCTGTGTATAGTTCTACAAGGCTGTGGGACTGATTACCTCGTCTTCTACTGTCTTCTGTGTATAGTTCTACAAGGCTGAGGGACTGATTATCTCGTCTTCTACTGTCTTCTGTGTATAGTTCTACAAGGCTGAGGGACTGATTATCTCGTCTTCTACTGTCTTCTGTGTATAGTTCTACAAGGCTGAGGGACTGATTATCTCGTCTTCTACTGTCTTCTGTGTATAGTTCTACAAGCTGAGGGACTGATTACCTCACTGTCTACTGTGTATAGTTCTACAAGCTGAGGGACTGATTACCTCACTGTCTACTGTGTATAGTTCTACAAGCTGAGGGACTGATTACCTCACTGTCTACTGTGTATAGTTCTACAAGCTGAGGGACTGATTACCTCGTCTTCTACTGTTTCGTTTCAACATTTTCAATTAACCTCTGTATTAAATTAATAAAACCATTGGCTGGCGAAACGTCGTCAGCTGTAGATACCCAGATGTTGCACATGAGTCTAATTCCTCACTGTAATACCTGCATGATTGAGGGTGTCATTAACACCTGCATGACTGCGGATGTTACTGTAACATTTGAATGACTGAGGGTGTCATTGTACTGCATCACTGAAGGTGTCACTGTAATCTACATCATTGAGGGTGTCGCTGTAACCTGCATCACTGAAAGTGTCACTGTAACTTGCATCACTGAAGGTGTCACTGTAACTTGCATTACTGAAGACGTCTAGCATCTACTCTCTTACCCTCCCTGGTTTACGCTGGGTCTAGGTACTCATAGAGTATCCTCCAGATAACAGTAAGTATATTATTTATTCAGTAAACGTACCGTACTTTCTTTTGTAAACAAAAGTTCGCATTTATTAAGCCCATTTAAAAACATTTTCCCATGTATATGGATATCCGTTATACAGTAGTGTGAAAATTAATTGGGACAGGAGTAAATTTTATGATTATCTCATAATATATCTTAGTCTGCGGCTTAATTAATGTAGTTTAGGTTCTTTTCATTTCAGAAGAGTTTGCTACCGACATTTTACAGATCACTTTACAGATCGGGTGTTCTATCTAGGCTGGAATATTGCTGCACACTAATTGCACCTTTCAAGGCAGGTGAAATTGCTGACCTTGAAAATGTGCAGAGAACCTTCACGGCACGCATAACTGCGATAAACCACCTCAATTACTGGGAACGCTTGAAGTTCCTAAACCTGTACTCTCTAGAACGCAGGCGGGAGAGATACATTATTATATACACGTGGAAAATTCTCGAGGGATTATTACCAAACTTGCACGCGAAAATCACTCCCTACGAAAGCAAAATACTCGACAGGCGATGTAACATCCCCCCAATGAAAAGCAGGGGTGCCACTAGCACGTTGAGGGACAACACAATAAGTGTCAGGGGTACAAGATTGTTCAACTGCCTCCCAGCATACATCAGGGGGATTACCAACAAACCCCTGGCTGTCTTCAAGCAGGCACTGGACAGGCACATAAAGTCGGTACCTGACCAGCCAGGCTGTGGTTCGTATGTTGGACTGCGTGCGGCCAGCAGTAACAGCCTTGTTGATCAGGCTCTGGTCCAACATGAGGCCTGGTCACAGACCGGGCTGCAGGGGCGTTGACCCCTGGAATTCTCTCCAGGTAAACATCTGGCAACCATTCAGCTATGGTGTTACCCAGCTACTCTCATCAGTGCTACAACAGCTGTTGTTCTGTAAGGCTGTTTCTGCAAGTATGCTTCATGAGTGGATGTGGTTTCACCAAATTCTCCTCTTCAGTTCATGATTACTGCTGAAATTCATGATGGATGTTACAACTAAGAAGCGTGCAAGTATTGTAGCTCTTAGAAAATATGCTGATTTGAGTATCAGACAAATCGCTGAAAATTTTAGCCTAACAAAGTCAACTGTTGGTTGAATTCTGAAGAGCTGACGACACTAGTGATTGTGGAGCACTGTGTCGAGAAAGATGTGAAAGAAAACGAAATAAAACCCTCACGATAACAAGGTTATCATAAGAAATAGTGTGAAGGATCCCAAGAAAACCACTAAAAATATGAATTTTTGTTGATTTACTCGTCAGGAAATAGGACAGCTTCTTCCCTACACGGGTCTTAACCAAATGATGACCCGTTGTACCCTGAACATTAAAATAAAGCCTGTGTATATACACTGAGGGACATACACCTCTTGGTGTATAAATCACTCGATAAATTGGTTATTAGTCCTGGGGTTCAACACCCCAAAATTAGTTGGTAGCCTATCGACTACACAAGAGTCATTAAGGCTGCGCATAACCTTCTACCACTAAACAAGAATAATTTAATCTCTAAAATAAGGATTAAAGTAAACTATCAGCATATATATGCTGAGAGAAATACACCCTCTGGGTGTATTGACAGTTTATACACCCTCTGGGTGTATATACTGTCAACACCCCAAGTTCCCACAATTATTATTATTATTATTATCCCTTATGGGGTTCTTTGACGCTGGTCAAGAGCTCTTGATTCAAAGAATTGGATCTGGCTTCTCCTTCCTTACATTGAACCTGAATGCCTCCCATTTCCCCCAGGCACTATATCACCCCTATGAATTTAACCCTCTCCGTGAATAATAATAATTATATTATCATCTATATAAATAAAAATGTAAATGTTCGTTTGTTCAAAATCGTAAATCTCCGAAAGTTCTTCAACGATTGCTTTGGAATTTTGACAAAACGTTGCATTCAAATACGCGCATGTTTCTATATACCTACTTGCTTTTTTTGAAAAACAGCGCCATGCAACACACGCTATACTAAATATTTTACTACACAGACGGTGTGTGTTTTAGAGTCGGCAAACCAGACAATCTCTATGAACTGAAGAACTTATGGGAAAAATAGTGTTACGTTCCTAAAAGCCCCAAAAAAGCCAAACAACTTTTTTTAGGCCTCCACATCTTACAAAAATAATAGTGAATATATATATATATATATATATATATATATATATATATATATATATATATATATATATATTTTTTTTTTATTAACACATCGGCCGATTCCCACCAAGGCAGGGTGGCCCGAAAAAGAAAAACTTTCATCATCATTCACTCCATCACTGTCTTGCCAGAAGGGTGCTTTACACTACAGTTATAAAACTGCAACATTTACACCCCTCCTTCAGAGTGCCGGCACTGTACTTCCCATCTCCAGAACTCAAGTCCGGCCTGCCGGTTTCCCTGAATCCCTTCATAAATGTTACTTTGCTCACACTCCAACAGCACGTCAAGTATTAAAACCATATGCCTCCATTCACTCCTATCAAATACGCTCACACATGCTTGCTGGAAATCCAAGCCCCTCGCACACAAAACTTCCTTTACCCCCTCCTCCAACCTTTCCTAGGCCGACCCCTACCCCGCCTTCCCTCCACTACAGATTTATACACTCTCGAAGTCACTCTGTCTCGTTCCATTCTCTCTACATGTCCAAACCACCTCAACAACCCTCCTCAGCTCTCTGGACAATCGTTTTGGTAATCCGCACCTCCTCCTAATTTCCAAACTCCGAATTCTCTGCATTATATTCACACCACACATTGACCTCAGACATGACATCTCCACTGCCTCCAGCCTTCTCCTCATTGCAACATTCATCACCCATGCTTCACACCCATATAAGAGCGTTGGTATAACTATACTCTCATACATTCCCTCTTTACTTCCATGGACAAGGTTCTTTGTCTCCACAGACTCTGAAGTGCTCCACTCACCCTTTTCCCCTCATCAATTCTATGATTCACCTCATCCTTCATAGACCCATCCGCCGACATGTCCACTCCCAAATATCTGAATACATTCACCTCCTCCATACTCTCTCCCTCCATTCTGATATCCAATCTTTCGTCACCTATTCTTTTTGTTATCCTCATCACCTTACTCTTTCCTATATTCACTTTCAATTTTCTTCTTTTACACACCCTACCAAATTCATCCACCAACCTCTGCAGCTTCTCTTCAGAATCTCCCAAAAGCACAGTGTCATCAGCAAAAAGCAACTGTGACAACTCCCACTTTGTATTTGCTTCTTTATCTTTTAGCCCAACACCTCTTGCCAAGACCCTCGCATTCACTTCTCTTACAACCCCATCTATAAATATATTGAACAACCACGGTGACATCACACATCCTTGTCTAAGGCCCACTTTTACTGGGAAATAGTCCCCTTCCCTCCTCACACTCTAACCTGAGCCTCACTATCCTCATAAAAACTCTTCACTGCTTTCAGTAACCTTCCTCCTATTCCATACACCTGCAACATCTGCCACATTGCCCCCCTATCTACCCTATCATACGCCTTTTCCAAATCCATAAATGCCACAAAAACATCTTTACCCTTATCCAAATACTATATGTTTCACTGTAAACACTTGGTCTACACACCCCTACCTTTCCTAAAGCCCCCTTGTTCATCTGCTATCCTGCTTTCTGTTTTACTCTTAATTCTTTCAATAATAACTCTACCATACACTTTACCAGGTACACTCAACAGACTTATTCCCCTATAATTTTTGCACTCTCTTTGTCCCCTTTGCCTTTATACAAAGGAACAATACACGCTCTCTGCCAATCCCTAGGTACCTTACCCTCTTCCATACATTTATTAAATAATAGCACCAACCACTCCAAAATTATATCCCCACCTGCTTTTAACATTTCTATCTTTATCCCATCAATCCCAGCTGCCTTACCCCCTTTCATTCTACCCACTGCCTCACGAACTTCCCTACACCCACAACTGGCTCTTCCACACTCCTACAAGATGTTATTCCTCCTTGCCCTACACACGAAATCACAGCTTCCCTGTCTTCATCAACATTTAACAAATCCTCAAAATATTCTCTCCATCTTCCCGATACCTCTAACTCTCCATTTAATAACTCTCCTCTCCTATTTTTAACTGTCAAATCCATTTGTTCTCTAGGCTTCCTCAACTTATTAATCTCATTCCAAAACTTTTTCTTATTTTCAACAAAATTTGCTGATAACATCTCACCCACTCTCTCATCTGCTCTCTTTTACATTGCTTCACCACTCTTTTAACCTCTCTTTTCTCTCCATATACTCTTCCCTCCTTGCATCACTTCTACTTTGTAAAACCTCTCATATGCTAACTTTTCTCCCTTACTACTCTCTTTACATCATCATTCCACCAATCGCTCCTCTTCCCTCCGCACCCACTCGCCTGTAACCACAAACTTCTGCTGAACACTCTAACACTACATTTTTAAATCTACCCCATACATTTTCGACCCCATTGCCTACACTCTCACTAGCCCATCTATCCTCCAATAGTTGTTTATATCTTACCCTAACTGCCTCCTCTTTTAGTTTATAAACCTTCACCTCTCTTTTACTTACTGATTCTATTTTCCTTGTATCCCATCTACCTTTTACTCCCACTGTAGCTATAACTAAAAAGTGATCTGATATATCTGTAGCCCCTCTATAAACATGTACATCCTGAAGTCTACTCATATATATATATATATATATATATGTATACCTGGAGAGAGTTCCAGGGGTTAACGCCCCTGCGGCCCGGTCTGTGACCAGGCCTCATGTTGGATCAGAGCCTGATCAACCAGGCTGTCACTGCTGGCCGCACGCAGTCCAACGTACGAACCACAGCTTGGCTGGTCAGGTACCGACTTTAGGTGCCTGTCCAGTGCCTGCTTGAAGACAGCCTGTTCACACCTGTTCAGTTGTACGACTAGCGCGGGAATGACCGGGAGGCCTCTGACACAGCACTCACATGGTGCGGGTCTCTGACGTCACAAGTAACAAGGGATCACAAATATAACATAGCTATAATTACTTATAATACACTACACAAGTATAACAATATGCTTCAGTACATATTACTGACAATAATGTATCTCTCCCGCCTGCATTCTAGGGAGTACAGGTTTAGGAACTTCAAGCGTTCCCAGTAATTGAGGTGGTTTATCGCAGTTATGCGTGCCATGAAGGTTCTCTGCACATTTTCTAGGTCAGCAATTTCACCTGCCTTGAAAGGTGCAGTTAGTGTGCAGCAATATTCCAGCCTAGATAGAACAAGCGACCTGAAAAGTCATTATCCATCCTGTCATTTTTCTAGCAGATGCAATTGCTATGGTGTTATGGTCCTTGAAGGTGAGTTCCTCAGACATAATCACTCCAAGGTCTTTGACATTAGTTTTTCGCTCTATTGTGTGGTTGGAATTTGTTTTGTACTCCGATGAGATTTTAATTTCCTCACATTTTCCATATCTGAGTAATTGAAATTTCAGCCCATTTAAAGATTTGGTTTATGTCTGCTTGGAGTCGTGCACTGTGGCTTATATCCCTGTCTATGTCCGATATGAGGATGAGGAACAGGATGGGAGCGAGTACTGTGCCTTGTGGAACAGAGCTTTTCACTGTAGCTGCCTCAGACTTTACTCTGTTGACTACTACTCTTTGAGTTCTACTTGTTAGGAAATTATAGATCCATTGTTGCATGCAAAGAGTATGTAACCTTTATTCGGAGCATGTTAACACACCCACATAGGCTCCCCTCCAACCAGCGAACCATCGTTAAGGGTTTGGTGATGAGGGCCCCATCATCAAATCAACGACTCGGTTCAGCCAATTAAATGCGAGTTTAACAATGACAAAAGGTGACGTGGTTACCACTCGCAGTTTGTCATTGGAATTCCTGCATAGAGCTGGTTGTGGAAAGTTGTCTGTCTTTTGGCTGCTGCTTAGCCTAGACAACTGTGGCGTGCACTAAACACTACTCCTTTGTATATAGTGTACATAGGTGTAAATATCACTTTGTTATACTTGGTGAAGGAAAAGACAAAAGTCTTATATAATCACAATTACTTGGTGAAGGAAAAGATAAAAGTTTGGAATTAATCTAGCTGATTTTTGAAGAAATACAATTTCAATACATCTTCTACTGTGTTTCTTTGCTCCAAGCTTCCTTTACACTCAGGTTAACAGGCCATTGAACCTGAGGTTGTAATATCCATCTACCAACTTTTCCTGTTATTCCTTTATCACGCATTTTGTGTGCTATTACACCATGGTCACACTTGTCAAAGGCTTTTACAAAGTCTGTGTATATAACATCTGCATTCTGTTTGTCTTCTAGAGCATCCAGAACCTTGTCGTAGTGGTCCAGTAGTTGGGACAGACAGGAGCGACCTGCTCTAAACCCATGCTGCTCTGGGTTGTGTAATTGATGGGTATCTAGATGAGTGGCGATCTTGCTTCTTAGAACCCTTTCAAAGATTTTTATGATATGGGACGTTAGCGCTATTGGTCTGTAGTTCTTAGCTATTGCTTTACTGCCCCCTTTGTGGAGTGGGGCTATGTCTGTTGTTTTTAGTAACTGCGGGATGACCCCAGTGTCCATGCTCCCTCTCTATAGGATGTTAAAAGCACGTGATAGGGGCTTCTTGCAGTTCTTGATGAACACGGAGTTCCATGAGTCTGGGCCTGGAGCAGAGTGCATGGGCATGTCATTTATTGCCTTTTCGAAGTCATTTGGCATCGGGGTAATGTCAGATAGGCATGCGTCTGCCAAGTTCTGTGGCACTCTCATAAAAAATTCATTTAGGTCTTCGACTTTGTATATATATATATATATATATACAAAAATAAATATATATATATATATATATATATATATATATAAAAGTGGACCGGCTAACGACAAATTCATTCAGAAGCCTGCTTAGTGCCATTGAACAATTTACTTCTTAAAATGATGTCACGTAGGTTAGTCTATTTCAGACCCTAAATACATATACGTGGACGCAACGAACAAATTCATTCCAGAAGCCTGCTTAAGTGCCATTACTGAACGAATTTACTTCCTTAAGAAATGATGTCACGTAGGTTAGTCTATTTCAGACCCTCAAAAATACATATATATATATATAATCTTTAGAATAGTGCAGTTTAGATCTAGATATGGATTGCTTCTCACATGGACAATTATATGTTGCGTGTTCTAGAGTCGGCAAAATAATCTTTAGAATTGTGTGGTTTAGATCTAGACACGGATTGCTTCTCACATGACAATTATATGTTGCGTGTTCTAGAGTCGGCAAACCAGACTGAGCCACAGCAATGCATGGCCGGGTACAGCTAGTATATTAATAATTATATAGTTATTTTTAAACAGTTATGAATGTACAAGCATGTATAAATAAACTTATGAATCCCCTGTGGTATATAATAATCATAACCAATTTTTAAAGGGGTGGACCGGTAAGCCAGCGGAAGGCTGTGGGTCATTATATGACTAAGACCCACGTCAGAAAACACTTGTCTTGTTCCCTGACAAACCTACTTAGAGGTGTCCCGTAGCTCGATTGTTAACACCCTCATCTCACTCATTTAGGTCCGTGGTACGATTCCCAGTACGGTTGGAAACATTAGGACGTGTTTCCTGCTGTCTCTGTTCACTTATCGGTAAAATAGGCACCTAAGTAAGTAAGTAAGTTTACACAGGTATACACGGTGTTAGTTCCACCGGTGTGGGTCGCATCCTTGGACAAGATTGACCTAATTTGTCCGAAATGCTCTGCACAAGGGGCTTTCTATATAGTACTATGTCACTGACGTCAGCTAGGCCTGTATACCTTGTACATGTACTTGTAGAAATAAAGATTGTTATTACCTAACCCCTATGGCAAGTGGATCTTGATCCAAGGACTACAACCTGCTCTCCTCCTTGGATCGAGCTTCAGTACACCCCATTACCTAGGCGTTGTATGACTCTTATGTGTTTAGCGCTTCTCTAGGAATATCATAATAATACAAATCATTATTGCTCAGAAGGGAATGCAAATAGATAAGTTTACCATTATATATGAAATTTTCTTTGAATAATTGAACGATAAAGCAATTTACTATGGGTAACTTAAACCATTTAAAATAAATAAATATTTCTATCATTTTTACTTTAATGTAATTATAGCGTATGAATGCCTTAATGCAACCTTATTAAACAGGTAAATATGGGCTTTTAAAGTTCCTATGTATCATACTTTATCAACAGAAATGTTCTCATAATTCGTCATTATTTGTGTTGTAAGGGCGGAAGTAAGTCAGTGTTTGACTTTATTAGGTCATCATTGGTTAATTTACTCATAGTTTACTATACGAGACTATTGAAAAAAATATATACCTGTGTGTTGAGCATTAATAAAAAATAAGAGTAACACAATCCTCGATCAACAAGGCTAGACACACCAAGAAAGATAAACTGCAAATCACCCAGAACAAAATGGTAAGATTCATCCTGGACCCAAGAGAACATGTAGGCCAGGATGAATTACAACAATTAGATATGCTGAATATTGAAGACAGAGTAAAACAACTGAAGTTAAATCAAGTTTATAAAATTGCTCACAAACTGTGTCCAGAATATCTTGCTGCCAATTTTGTCAAGGCTGGGAACCAAAGCAGTCATAGTACTAGGGGGAGAGAGCACAACTTTGTAGTACCCACAGTCAGTGGCCAGGCTTCAAACACCTTTTATTGTACAGCAATAAAGGAATGGAACAGACTGCCTGCACATGTCAAAGCCAGCACATGTCAAGCAGGTACTGGACAGGCACCTAAAGTCGGTACCTGACCAGCCAGGCTGTGGTTCGTACGTTGGACTGCGTGCGGCCAGCAGTAACAGCCTGGTTGATCAGGCTCTGATCCAACATGAGGCCTGGTCACAGACCGGGCCGCAGGGGCGTTGACCCCTGGAACTCTCTCCAGGTATACTCCAGTCATAGCATGAACCAGTTCAAGAAGAGAGCCAAAAGGTACCTAATGAAAGTAGCGGCAGAAAGGGAGGAGAATGATTTTTTTATTTTTTTAGCTAACACACATGGAAATGTTAATAACTCTTTTTACCTTATTCCTAGTATATATCCTTTATAGTATAATAATAAGATATCTCCTACATTGTATTATAATAAGGAATTAAAAGGACTCCAATGGAAATAAGTCACTCTGTGTGACTTTTTTGGGTTATCCTAGGTTCTCTACACATATGCTGCTATGTATGATAATCTATGTAACTGTATTTGTGTATACCTGAATAAACTTACTTACTTACTCGTGCACAAAACATGGAACAGACCTTCAACTTGAGATATGCCAACTTACCCTCTAGCTAAGGTCTTCCAGGTCTTTAAGGTGTATACACAAATACCTGGAGTTTACCTGGAGAGAATTCCAGGGGTCAATGCCCCTGCAACCCGGTCTGTGACCAGGCCTCATGTTGGACCAGAGCCTGATCAACCAGACTGTTACTGCTGGCCGCACGCAGTCCAACGTACGAACCACAGCCTGGCTGGTCAGGTACCGACTTTAGGTGCCTGTCCAGTGCCTGCTTGAAGACAGCCAGGGGGTTGTTGGTAATCCCCCTGATGTATGTTGGGAGGCAGTTGAACAATCTTGGGCCCCTGACACTTACTGTGTTGTCTCTCAACGTGCTAGTGGCACCCCTGCTTTTCATTGGGGGGATGTTACATCGCCTGCCGAGTCTTTTGCTTTCGTAGGGAGTGATTCTCGTGTGCAAGTTTGGTACTAGTCCCTCGAGAATTTTCCACGTGTATATAATAATGTATCTCTCCCGCCTGCGTTCTAGAGAGTACAGGTTTAGGAACTTCAAGCGTTCCCAGTAATTGACCCGCAGTAAATAACCCGCACTTAGGAGAGAGAAACTTACGACGGCGTTTCTGTCCGACTTGGACCATTTACAAAGTCACAAGCTTTTCTGTCCTATGTGCAGAGTGATTTGTGTATTGTTCCAGTCACAGTATTATCTTGTTGTTCTTTAAGGTGTCCCGTAGCTTGATTGCTAGCGTACTCAGTTCTCACACTGAGGTCCGGGGGTCGATGCCCGTACGGTTGGAAACATTAGGACGTGTGGGTCGTACGCCGGGTTGCGTGCGGCCAACAGTAACAATATACGCCATATTATACAAATGTGAAGATAAATTATATGTACCGTATTCTTATTATATTCCTAGGGAAGCACTGATCTGATAAGGGTCGCACAGCGTTTGGTAAATTGGGGTGTAATTAGGTTTGATCCAAGAAAAATGAACGTAGCTGCAATGCCCTGGATCAATATTCAGTCAGCATCATGGCACTCACTTTATGGGTAAATGTACTGTTATGCCTCGGTGTGCTACTGACCTAAAGAAATGAATAAATAGCTGAGGGACGATGAAATTTTTTTAAGCTAGTTTCCGATTAAATTAAAAATAAAGTACATTTTCTATGACGTGTTTTTACTCATTTTATTTTACCCACAGCAGGTAATTTAGTCCTTTTTCTCGGCATTTATTTGATTATTAAAGTGAAAAAATATAGGTCGGAAGACTTCATTTGAATTACTAACCCCGGAGGAAAAGTAAACCAAAATAACTAAACGAAACCATTCAATGCGGTTTTTTTCCATTGTGGGTCATTTTAGTTTTTTTCCAAGAATGTGACGCAGACCACTAGACTAACTCCCAGGTATATATTTACATGATAATTTACTGCTAGGTAACAGGTGCAGTAGGTGTTAGAAAATTTACCCATTTATTTCGCCTCGTAGCGGGGATCAACCCCATGTCCTCTCAATTGTGAGCCGGTCGCCTTTTAACTACTTTATTTAATTTTGATATAGCAAGACTGGATATATCAGGAATGTGCTGCTACCCTATTCTATATTAGTTACACAGTGGGGACAAAAGCTAGCTTTGTTTCCTATTATATTCCACCACAGGATGGCGTTCATAGTGTTGACATCTGTCAGTCTGAGGCGCCAGGCGTGATAGTACCCGTATGGATGTCTCTTAATTTTATTTGTATTAAATAAAGCAAGTGTTTGGCAATATTATTGGCAACCACAGCAGCTGCGGTGCCGCCTCTATCCTGCCAGTAGTGAGCCAGAGCCGGAGAGGTGAGGTAGGGTTTTATATATCTCCGCCTTTTCTGACTGAAATCTCCTCAAAATGCCGCGTATAGATAATGATATCAAGCTGGACTTCAAAGATGTTCTCCTGAGACCCAAGAGATCCACCCTGAAGAGTCGCTCAGAGGTATATTTAAATATGTTTCATATTTTGTGGGATTGCAAAATACTGCAGCAGACGATGGCTCAATCAGCTGACGATGCGTCGTCTGCTGCTTGTGTCGTATTAATGAGTTTCCTGCACGTAAATATTGATAAACATTATTTATTATGTATAGCAGCGCATCCGAATCAGATTAAGCTACCAAAACATAAGCGACATCGCGGGGATTAGTCGGGAAATATTTTAAATAGCTGTTATATTGGGGCTGGAGGCACTATTGTCGCTTCCCAAAATAGCAGAGTTCGTGTTATGTGGACCCTTGTCAGACTCATCCCTATTCAATAGATACAGGTATTTTAGAGCCGTTATCACAAGCATAACATTGTTACAGACGTTTTCTAGAGTATCACAAATTATTTTTCGCTGCGACTTGGCCTGCAGTTGTCAAAATTGACTAGGTTCATATATCAGGTGTTTATAATATGGTGTTCGATTCGGTGGAAAGCTCAATCATAGCGAGATGTCAATACTTATTCTGTTTCATAGTTTCGATTTGCTTTAACGGTATGTACCTTATTGATTTCTCGTATACTTTTGATAATATACTGGAAATGTTGCAAGCTGGTAGTAGTTTACATGTCTTCAATATATCATGCGAGAACATTCGAACAATTGCTTGCAGTTATGCCTAATGGCTGTTTTTTTTTTTTTTTGCTCTGCTTCGACGGTAGATAATTGCATGGTTATAAAAAGCCCTCCTTCATTAGCCGTAGGATAAATGGATCTATTATATAACACATGCTGCTTGTATTAATTGGCCTACTGGGCGATCAAAAAATATATATAAAACGAGATTCTTAGTTTAACATCTAGTGTAACCGTCTGTTTCATTAAAGAATGAGCTTCATCTTATTATGCACGCTATAGTTTTAAAGCCATTTATAATTCGTTGAGCTGATTCCTTAAAGGTGAAGGGCTCTTGATCTAAGGACTCTGAGCTATTCTTCCCTTTCTCGGATCGAACCTGATTGTCATCCACTCTCGTCCCTTTATGACCCCCTACGGGTTTAGTATTTCGTCAAGAATATAATAGTTATCCTGAACTAATAACCGCGATAGGGCATTTTGGTTGGTTTGGGGGGGTCGTCATTGGGGTACTAGGCACATGGGGTTTTCCTCTAGGATGTGTAGGTATGTAATATTCCTGTGCACAAAGTAGTTGTTTTGGGTGTGACATTTTGGCAGCTTACTATTATGTGGCAGGTGTCGAGGTTAGGAGCTGTCACAAGCTATGGTGACTGAACGTAGGAGTTTCGGTGTGTTCCGTCTATGTGAGTCAACAGTGTGCTTGGGTGCAGATAGACCAGGTTTCTGTTGTAATTTTTAGGATATGTTTGATGTTTTGCTGTGTATGTTTTAGTTTCAGGGTTTTCAGCGTTTTTATTATATTTTGTTAGAATTTTTAATTTTGTGCTGCATCTGGCTATATAACGTGTATAATTTCCTAGTGTTTTTCTGTGTGTGCACCACAAATGTGTATTGTGACAGAATTTTCGGTGTGGTTGTGTGACTTTGGGCTGTAGACAGTGTTGTCTACGTTAGTGATAGCCTGATGATATTGTATTTTTCTTTTTGCGATAAGGTTTGTCGTGTAACCTCTTGTTATGGGGTACAGTTTTTGTGTAAATCCTAGCTCGTGTAAGCCGGCGGATGCCGGGTCCTCCTTTGATTAAAAACCGTAACAGACGAACAAAATATAGCATGACCATGGAGCAGTTGTTCCCTTGCCACAACACACATTCTAGGGCACTACGTCTGGAGCTCACCGGTTCTTGTCTCGGGGATTTCCAGTTCGATACTACCAGTCCCTCCCCTCAGTCCCCTGTGATTATTTATACATACACTGCATTGCACGGCAAGTTCTGCCAGACGTGTATACACACACAAACCAAATTAATATATGTATACTGAGAAAATTACACTTGCGTAAGCGCAAGCACACATACGCGCAAGCACACGCACGCATAAACACACGCACACAATGGGACACAGTTGGAAGTTGAAGACTCAGATGAATCACAGGATGTATATCTTCAGTCATAGTGGTCAGGAAGTGGAATAGTTTGGGAAGCGATGTAGTGGAGGCAGGATCCATTCATAGCTTTAAGAAGAGGTATGATAAAGCTCATGGCGCAGGGAGAGTGACCCAGTAGAGGCCAGTGAAGAGGCGGGGCCAGGAGCTATGAATCGACCCCTGCACCTATAACTAGGTAAGTACACACACACACACCTCGCTATTGCAACAATTCAATTAAAAATACAAACTCTCAATGCCCTGGCTGAAGCTTTTCACCAAAACCCCGCACTTAGGAACTTTATTACGACGTTTCGGTCTAACTTGGACCACTACTGCTGCCACTTCTTTCTTTTTCTCTCCCCTGTCGTATTTTCTCTGATTTTCTCGCCCCAGTTGAAACCTGACATTAGTCCTGGAGTGATGGAGACCTGATAAGGTGCCTCCTCTCCTCTAAATGCCGGTTATTGATTACCAGTTCAAGTAGAGGAGTTTATCTTGAGGCTAAAAGCCTGATTAACCTTTGGAATAATTAGGGTGATACGATGTTGCGCGCACGCCACGCGCACACACACACACACACACACACACACACACACACACACACACACACACACACACACAACACGCCCCGATGGCATTGTGGCTAGCGCTCTTGCTTCACGCACGGAGGGCCCGGGTTCAATTCCCGGCGGGGCCGAAACATTTCGAAGTGTTTCGTTACACACACACACATACATACAACAGGCCTAGTGTCTAATCGACATGTGCCTAGGACGAAATGGTAACTAACACACACACACACACACACACAGTCACACACACACACACACACACACACACAGTCACACACACACACACACACACACACAGTCACACACACACAGTCACACACACACACACACACACACTGTCACACACACGCCCCGGTGGCCTAGTGGTAAAAGCTCTCCTTCACGCAAGGAGGGCCCGGGTTCTATTCCGACGGGCGGAAACATTTCAGTGTTTCCTTACACACACACCTCACACATACATACAACAGGCTAGTGTCAAATCGACATGTGCCTAGGACAAAATGGTAACTAACACACTGTCTCACACACACATGGCATGGTGGCTAGCGCTCTTGCTTCACGCACGGAGGGCCCGGGTTCAATTCCCGGCGGGGCCGAAACATTTCGAAGTGTTTCGTTGCGCACACACACACACACATATATACAACAGGCCTAGTGTCTAATCGACATGTGCCTAGGACAAAATGGTAACTAACACTCACACACACCAGGCAGAACTACAGAGGGATCTGGACAGGCTGCAAGCCTGGTCCAGCAATTGGCTCCTGGAGTTCAACCCCACCAAGTGCAAAGTCATGAAGATTGGGGAATGACAAAGAAGACCACAGACGGAGTACAGTCTAGGGGGCCAGAGCCTACAAACCTCACTCAAGGAAAAGGATCTTGGGGTGAGTATAACACCAGGTACATCTCCTGAGGCGCACATCAACCAAATAACTGCTGCAGCATACGGGCGCCTAGCAAACCTAAGAACAGCATTCCGACATCTTAATAAGGAGTCATTCAGGACCCTGTACACTGTGTACGTTTGGCCCATACTGGAGTATGCAGCGCCAGTTTGGAACCCTCACCTAGCCAAGCATGTAAGGAAACTACAGAAAGTGCAAAGGTTTGCAACAAGACTGGTCCCGGAGCTAAGGGGTATGTCCTACGAGGAGAGGTTAAGGGAAATCGACCTGACGACACGAAGACAGGTGAGAGAGAGAGAGAGAAAGGATAGGATAGGATAACGACTTATAAAATACTGAGAGGAATCGACAAGGTGGACAGAGACAGAATGTTCCAGAGGTGGGACACAGCAACAAAGGGTCACAGTTGGAAGTTGAAGACTCAGATGAACCACAGGGATGTTAGGAAGCATTTCTTCAGTCAGAGTTGTCAGGAAGTGGAATAGTCTGGGAAGTGATATAGTGGAGGCAGGATCCATACATAGCTTTAAGGAGAGGTATGATAAAGCTCATGGAGCGAGTGGAGTGACCGAGTAGCGGCCAGTGGAGAGGCGGGGCAAGGAGCTGTGACTCGATCTCTGCAACCACAACTAGGTGAACACACGTACGTACACAGTACTTATACATACACTTTGGGATAAGCTAGAGACTACACACACAAGGGAAAGTAATCAAAACATTTCATGACAACTTTATTTTATTTGCTGATTTTTTATTTTGCATCAAGACTACCAAGTACCGTGAAGGATAATGTAAAACATGACTTTGGTGTATCTGTGTCTAGCATTAGGAATAATATTAAGAGAAGTAAATAATGAAACATTGTTATAGGAATGCAATTAGAAGTCTGAATAGATCTATAACATGAACGTAGATAAGTACGTTTATGGAGCAACTTGTAATGTGAACAGACAGACTGATGTTGTATTGGCCAGGCTTAGGCTTGGTTAGAAGTACTTCTGGCAGTTTGGCAGACATAGATAATAATCAGACCAAATGCAAAGTATGTGGCCAGCCCTATGGTCACTATTTTAAACACTATGTGCTTAGTTGTCCACTTATTGAGGGAGATAGTATAATAACTTATGTGACATGTCAAGATATTTAATTAACGGAAATAAGATCCCAGATATATTGTGCAAAATTTCCTGAATTTGCTTGTAACAAATAAGTGAACTGTAGATATAAATACAATACCAATACGTGTACACAAATGGAGCGAACTCTTCCACACAACCAATTACAGTCGGAGTCCCTCAAGGAAGTGTCCTGGGGCCACTCCTATTCCTCATTTACATAAATGACCTACCGAATGCATCACAACTACTCAAACCCATTTTATTTGCAGATGACACAACATATGTCTTCTCTCACCCAAATCCAGTTATACTGGCCAACACTGTTAATGCCGAATTACAGAAAATATCAACATGGATGACGACTAACAAGCTTACTCTCAATACTGACAAGACCTACTTCATACAGTTTGGAAGCAAAGTCACAAATGTTCCACTTAACATAACACTTAATGGTATACCCATCACAAGACTCACAGAGGAAAATTCTAGGAATCCACCTTGACAGTAGCCTTAAATTCCAAACACATATACAACAAATTTCCAAGAAAATCTCGAAGACAGTAGGCATATTATCAAAGATACGCTATTATGTACCTCAATCAGCTCTCCTTGCACTATATCATTCACTTATCTACCCGTATCTCACCTATGGAATCTGTGCATGGGGATCAACAACGTTAAATCACCTTAGACCACTCATAACACAACAAAAGGCCGCAGTCAGAATGATAACAAATTCCCACTCTAGACAGCATACTCCACCAATATTCAAAAGTCTCAAACTACTCACCGTAAAGAACATTCATACTTACTCTTGTGCCTACTACATATATAAAACTTTACACTCTAATATAAACCCTCTGCTCAAAACTCTCCTCACCAACTTTAATAGGACCCATGACCACAACACACGACACAGATCACTTTTTGATATACCCCGTGTTCATATCAACCTATGTAAAAATTCTATGCACATAAAGGGCCCCAGAATCTGGAATTCATTACCAGTAAATATTAAGATAATCTTGTCTGAAAATCAATTTAAGACAACTCAAAACCATCTACTCACCCAAACCTAAATGATCATGCTATAAACTACTTTGAAAAATGCTCATTGTTACTTTCCTATACGATAATCTCAAATTTTAATAATATGTTACTATTATGTTACCCCCTACTCATATTATAAGTTAATGTCAAAAATGCTCAATGTTATTTTCCTTAAGATAATCTCAATTCCATATTATCATTCAAGAATCTTAACACCTGTAACAATCTAAGATCTAATATCATTATATAATAATTTAAACAGTAAAATTTCATCATATTGTAATTTTGAAAATAATTTTTAACTAGAATAAACTCAATAAATTTCTCTAATATTAAGTACATAGTTTTTAAGGACTAGAATAAGCTGCCCCTAATGCCATGGCATGTCAGTGGCTCTCCTTGCACTCAATTTACATTGTAACTTCCGATACCCATGTAACCTGCAATGAAATAAAATTTGTTTGTTTGTTTGTTTGTTTGTAAATCCAGATGGACTCCTGTTAACCCTTTTGGGGCCTAGTTCCTAGGCCTTTTGTGTATCCATATGCTCTTTCTCTACAGTCCACAGGATGGATATGAGGTGCACAATAAGCCACTTCTGTGGCAAAAATCTAATAAACAAATAGCCTAACTGTTTCTTCAACAGGAATTAAAGGAGTGGCATGAAATAGAAAAATGGCATGGTGGAAGCAATAAGTTGTAAGTTTGTAGTGTTTGAACATATTTAAAACTCCTTGCAGTGAGTGAGGCAAGGTAATGTAACAGACGCCTCCTGATGTGCGTCATATTCATACGGCAGGATGAAATTATTAATTTATATCACCTTCTGAGAGTGATACAGCTTAGTAAAAATAGAGGCAGTCATAAAGCGATCACATTAATTTCTTGGTGATAAAAACACTTTGGATTGATCATTAAATACCAATTTGCTAATGGCTTAGGCCTATTTTTGTCTTTGTAATGGTTTTCATAATTACTGGGGTGCCTGTAGGGATCTCTGGAAGCTTTTAGTAAACCCTATTTATATTAATTTAATGGATTTTTTTTAATTGATGTTGGCTATTTTAACTTGGTATGATAGTATTTTTGTGTTGAGCTTTTATGTTCGTACTTTTTATTGATTATTATATTATCTGTTTATATTGCATGCGTGTACTGTGTATATATACTTTTTATTGGTATGAGTGCTGAGTGACCTACACGGTCAAAATACCTCCTGACGCCGCCGCCACTACAACTATTACTACTACTACTGTTACAGAAGTGAAATCTTTTGAAAGATATGAAATGCATAATACTATCATAGAATAAATTATTTAAGTCAGATTGCTTATGATGGCTCAAATCCATGCCGCACTGTTTAGCAAGTATAGTAGTTTAGCTAGATCATCACTTTTCTGATATAAAAGCAATAGATGAGTTTGGGGAGGTCAGACTGGAAAATATTATATAGGAAAGAAGGAAACATCCAAATATAGCCCGATAACTAGCAGACGACGAGCTGCAACTTGTATATTAAAAGTCTGTAGGAGTCATACCTGCTAGCTGATACCTGAATAAGTCCAAAGATGTGGGATGTAGTTTTTGACGTATGAAAGGATGTGGAATTTTTTTTGACTTATGAAAAAGGATGTGGGATGTAATTTTTGACGTGTATGATGGAATATGGGATGTAGTTTTTGATGTGTATGACAGGATGCGGGATGTATGTAGTTGTGTATAACGGTATAATCTGTCAGCTTGCTATATTGTCCGTAGGTCTGTTCAACCACATTAGATTAATTGACATTAAAATTAGTGACCAGTTTAGTATAAGCTATGTGGAATTACAGTGGAATAGAGTGCTTCAGTGACTGGGGGCTTGAGAGACTCAAGATGGATTAGGGATAACATCCATACCTAAAGCATCCACGGCCGATAAGTATCCATTAACCTGTAAGGATAGAGCTCTGTAATTTTTAATTAGGGTGTAAGTTTAAGTTTATTTAGGCATAGGTACACATAAGTACAACTATCATACATAGTGTAATTAACTAGGATAACCCAAAAAAAAAATCGGACAGTTACTTATTTTCAGTGGGGGCTCCTTTGGTTTTTGCAGTCATGTATTTTTTTATAAGTCTACTACTGGATCGGTACTTGATGGGAAGATAACCTATAACTAAGATATAGGATTAAATAATACTTTAATCCCTCTAGAAAGGATTAAAGTGAACTCTGTATTTACAATGAGAGACATACCTCTCATTGAATAGATCCTTGTATTTTTTTGTATTAATAAACATTTAATGACCCCATAATTCTGTGCAAATACGTACACCACTTTGAGCCCACTACTTTTATTTATACTTTCTTGTTTATTATTTGCTCGAATATACCA
>WNWK01001791.1:115000-118090 GCA_009830355.1 Cherax destructor
AGGCGCAACCTTCACACTACACTCGCACGCACCCCCACCTCACATTCACCCCTACATCTACCCACCCTCTCACATTCACCCCTACATCTACCCACCCTCTCGCATTCACCCCTACATCTACCCACCCTCTCGCATTCACCCCTACATCTACCCACCCTCTCGCATTCACCCCTACATCTACCCACCCTCTCGCATTCACCCCTACATCTACCCACCCTCTCGCATTCACCCCTCTCTACCCACCCTCGCATTACCTCTTACTCCACCCTCTCGCATTCACCCTACATCTACCCACCCTCTCGCATTCACCCCTACATCTACCCACCCTCTCGCATTCACCCCACATCTACCCACCTCTCGCATTCACCCCTACATCTACCCACCTCTCGCATTCACCCTACATCTACCCACCCTTCGCATTCACCCCTACATCTACCCACCTCCGCGATTCACCCTACATCTACCCACCCTCTCGCATTCACCCTACATCTACCCACCTCTCGCATTCACCCCACATCTACCCACCCCTCGCATTCACCCCTACATCTACCCACCTCTCGCATTCACCCCTACATCTACCCACCTCTCGCATTCACCCCTACATCTACCCACCCTCTCGCATTCACCCCTACATCTACCCACCCTCTCGCATTCACCCCTACATCTACCCACCCTCTCGCATTCACCCCTACATCTACCCACCCTCTCGCATTCACCCTACATCTACCCACCCTCTCGCATTCACCCTCACATCTACCCACCCTCTCGCATTCACCCCTACATCTACCCACCTCTCGCATTCACCCCTACATCTACCCACCTCTCGCATTCACCCCTACATCTACCCACCCTCTCGCATTCACCCCTACATCTACCCACCCTCTCGCATTCACCCCTACATCTACCCACCCTTCGCATTCACCCTACATCTACCCACCCTCTCGCATTCACCCCTACATCTACCCACCCTTCGCATTCACCCCTACATCTACCCACCCTCTCGCATTCACTCCCTACATCTACCCACCCTCTCGCATTCACCCTACATCTACCCACCTCTCGCATTCACCCCTACATCTACCCACCCTCTCGCATTCACCCCTACATCTACCCACCCTCTCGCATTCACCCCTACATCTACCCACCCTCTCGCATTCACCCCTACATCTACCCACCCTCTCGCATTCACCCCTACATCTACCCACCTATCGCATTCACCCCTACATCTACCCACCCTCTCGCATTCACCCCTACATCTACCCACCTCTGCATTCACCCCTACATCTCCACCCTCTCGCATTCACCCCTACATCTGCCCACCTCTCGCATTCACCCCTACATCTACCCACTCTCTGCATTCACCCTCATCTACCCACCTCTCGCATTCACCCTACATCTACCCACCTCTCGCATTCACCCTACATCTACCCACCCTCTGCATTCACCCCTACATCTACCCACCCTCTCGCATTCACCCCAACATCTACCCACCCTCTGGCATTCACCCTACCATCTACCCACCCTCTGGCTTTCACCCCCTACATCTGCCCACCCTCTGGCATTCACCCCCTACATCTGCCCACCCTCTGGCATTCACCCCCTACATCTGCCCACCCTCTGGCATTCACCCCCTACATCTGCCCACCCTCTGGCATTCACCCCCTACATCTGCCCACCCTCTGGCATTCACCCTACATCTGCCCACCCTCTGGCATTCACCCCTACATCTGCCCACCTCTGGCATTCACCCCTACATCTGCCCACCTCTGGCATTCACCCCTACATCTGCCCACCCCCTGGCATTCACCCCTACAATCTGCTCCACCCTCTGGCATTCACCCCCTACATCTGCCCACCCTCTGGCATTCACCCCCTACATCTGCCCACCCTCTGGCATTCACCCCTACATCTGCCCACCCTCTGGCATTCACCCCCTACATCTGCCCACCCTCTGGCATTCACCCCCTACATCTGCTCACCCTCTGGCATTCACCCCCTACATCTGCCCACCCTCTGGCATTCATCTACTCACCCTCACAAATTTGCCCATCCATCTATCCTTTCTCACCCATCCATTCATCCACCCAACTTCTCTCACCCATCCACTTCTTACGCCCACCCATCCACATTCACTCACCTACCCTCTCACTTCTCACATTCACTCACAACTCACATTCACCCCACCCTCGTACATTCACCCTCCCTCATACAGTCACCCACCCTCTCACCCTCACTGTACTGCTTTACATGTTAAGTGTCCAGTAGTGTCTCTGGAACCATCATGGAAAAAAAAATTAATTCGGAAACAACGGACAACTGCCAATATTATGCACCCCCCTCCCCTCTATTAGTCAAGTAAGACAACATCGGCACTTCCCCACAGCATGATAAATGACCTCATTCCAAGTCACTATCCCACATTTTCCCCAAAGAAAACTTAATCACAACCAAAACTTAGCCTCGAAGCCAAGCAGGATGCCTTAAGTTGTATTGATGCCTTAGTCACAGATTGTGTACGTGTGTGTGTTCACAAATTATTTATGTTGATGGTTCTGTTCACCAATCCACTGATGCAGTTTGTAGTGCCACTGTTGTCATAGTGATGGATTTGGCATAGAAATTGGAGCATGCATCAATAACTGGGCTTCTAGCCTTCAAAATTAACCATTTCCTGTATTGCATTCAAATGAATTCATGTATCTAAGGTTGACATCTTAGTTTTAACTGATTCATTGTCATCCATAAATATTCTTAACTTCCTCAGTAGCATCCTTGTGTCAGAAGCCAGACACAGGTATGGTAGGATTAAGGACATTGGAGTCAGTGAGCACCTGTGGATTCCATCTCACATTGGTCCTCAGATGCATAATAGAACTGATGAATTGGCAAAGGCATATGCCATTATGGAGGGAATACATTACAATCTTGTGCTGCCAGTTAGCACTCTGAGGACAATAATTCATAAAGAACTTCCACTGAACTTCACTGTTTTGAGACTGAGGGAGATTGACACCAGTCAGTCTACCAGTCATCATTCTATCAAACAGGAGGAGCCACATGTCTATGGTGCATCCAAGAAATTTAGATGTC